>JAOCPT020663636.1:0-17077 GCA_026546935.2 Palythoa grandiflora
TACCTTTTCACCATCAAGCCTCTAATAATAGACGCTGTTCTAAACTTAACCCTTATGCCCTAGTTTGTACCTTTTCACCATCAAGCCTCTAATAATAGACGCTGTTCTAAACTTAACCCTTATGCTCTAGTTTGTACCTTTTCACCATCAAGCCTCTAATAATAGACGCTGTTCTAAACTTAACCCTTATGCCCTAGTTTGTACCTTTTCAAAATTGATCTTGCGTTTTTGGGTAAAAAAAAAACGAGTCTGGTGTTGTAACAATACTTCGAATTTATTTCAAGTTGTAATCGTGTTATGAAAAAAGAATTGACAACTTACTTATATCGAAAAGTTACTGGTCTCTTGAGGTTTTCATTTTTTGTTAAGAAAATGAATAAAGAATGGCTAAAAGACTCGTTTTTTTTTAAAACCAAAACTTGAATTCATCAATGATGCTTTCATAGGCTCGGGTTAGTAATTGTCATGATGCCATTTAAAACTGTCAGATTAACATAACTTTTGGCAAGTGTATTTCGCACTTTTGAAGAGATTTCTAATTTTTGTGACTGCCCCTTGGTGCTGTGTTTTTCTTGTGTCTAGTGATCAGGGAAGATGCTACGATAGTGGTCAGCGGCACACCGCAACGCGCGGGGACTGGAACTAGAACTATTATGGCGGACTAGAATGTGAGCGGCGTGGTTGGCGCAGTGGTAAGATCTCTGCCTACTAACCACAAGGTCCCAGGCTCAAACCCCGGCTCAGCCGAGTGTTGATTATACTTGTGTGACCTTCTTTTCCGTCAAAGTTGACTAAGCTTTCCATCCTCCCGAGGTTGGTAAAGTGAGTACCAGCTTCTGCTGGGGGCTAACCTGCGATGGATTTGTGTCCTGTCCAAGGGGAGTCAATGACTCTCATCCACTTAACACTACAGAAACCGGAGATAAGCACCGATTCCAATGGGCCACTTAGGCTCGTAAAAGGATTTAGCTAGCTTAGCTAGTGATCTTGTCGTTTGTCTATATAATATGTGAAATAACATTTTTGGCAACCTATTTTGTAAACAACTGATGTAGCTCAGAGAAAATTCCTATCACCGACCAGATAAAATAATTTGAACCGAAAACACGTAATCGATACGAGTTTTGCAAAATAATTATTTACCTTCATTCATCCGAAGATGCAGGGAAAAAGTCATAAGCAACGCTCAGAATCTGTTGTGCCGTCGTCCGAGCAACAGCTCTTCCCCCTTCCGTGTATCCATCCCGTACGTACAGAGTGTCTTGAAAAAAAAACAACAGAGTACTAAGGGGAGAGGGTATCAAAACAGCTTACAAACCGATCAGCAAGTTAAGCAACTATTTAGACCCAAAGATACAAATGTGAGAAAGAACAGACGCAGAACGTTTTTTACAAAATAAATTGCCAAAAATTTCATTTCACGTATTATGGACAAACGGCAAAATCACCAGGCACAAGGAAAACGGAGCACCGAGGGCAGTCAGAAAAAGTAGCTATCTCTCCAAAATCGCGCAACACCTTGCAAAAAATCGCAAAATCGAATTTGAAAACGTACAAACTATGTGCACGAGTTAAATTTAAAACGGCGTCTATTTTTAGAGGCGTGTTGTTCTTTAGAAGACAAAAATATCAAGAACGATCACATCAGCATTCCTGAGATTTATAAGTTAGCGTTCCTAAGATTTATATTTATTATTATTTCTTGTTAATTTTTATCCCATGTCGTAAAGAATACCGCTATGTGGAGAACTGCATGAAAATCCGCTGTTCATTTCTTGGTTTTCAACGGGTACTATTTTTTCAACGACACAAATGATGCGATTCAGAAAGTTATAAAAACTCTGAAAATTGTTTCAAGTCAGAGCATTTGTAGCAATTTACATGTAACTTTTGAACTCTTTTACATGAAATTAAGGTTGTCACAAATTTTAAATACCTAGTTTTCTTTCTTTTCAAATGAGAGAGGGGCAACTTAAATATGTTATCTGAAGCACATTTTGCCTATCAGCTGAGATTATAACTCTTTATCACTTTTAAAAAGATCTTACAGAAACTGCTTGCACATGCAGTTAATCGGCTGTGAAATCCAAAGATATAAATGGGCAAGGACAAAACATGGACCACCTTCCTTGATAAAATTGGTTTGTAAATTTCAACGTCGATGAACGAAAATTTTTTATCACGTTCCGTTTCAGTTAAAATGAGAAAACTGCGAGCAAGAATAATCTAAACTGCGGATCATAAACCTGACGAACATTCTTATCTGCTTCAAATATACCTATATTGTTTTTCTTTGTATTTTCCATTTTGTTAGACGGATGGCTTGTTTTCTGTTTTCAGTTCTGGACAAATTGTATTTGGGTTTTAAATTCACATGCAGACTATAACTTAACCTTTTCGTACCAACGCACATACCAGTATACTGTTACTAATACTTCGCTCTTCATTTAAACACTCTTGTCTATTTTGTCGCGTGGCCCTCATTAACTCGCTCAAGATTATTACAAAATTGAATATTAAGTTGAAAGTAACGCTTTATGAGTTGCCATTTTCTTTCTATTGACTTTTGTAAATCATATACAAATCGTTTGACCAATAAAGCAAATCTTTTATTGGTTTTTCATATGCGTTGTGCTGGCACGTGGTCGGTACTTGCGATGCGACAACGCGCATACATGGTTCCCTCCACTTATACAACAATCGTTAAAAGATAATGAAAATTAAATGTTAATTAGTAAGGTTCTTCGTCTCCGCTTGTTTCATAATTGTTAAATGTTAATTAGCGCGCGTATTAATAAGCTTTTATCCGACGGAGAGAGAGAGTCCATACTAAAAGAGAGTCGGTGTGTCTAGTAGCATTGCTTGTGTAAATCCAGTTCACTTTTTTTAATTTCTGGGTTTTTCTGATCTGTTCGATTATGTGATGAGATTTTGGGAAAATAAGTTTTAAAATCTATATCGAACAGGTGTTTGAGAAAGTTTGCATGACAATGGTAATTGGGCACGCGTATCTCTTTCGCAATGCTTAAGTGAGCCACGCACGTGGTAAGGGCTGATGGTTTAAAAATTGGTTAAATGCATGCCATCACATCGCGTCTTTTGTTTCCCTTCAAGATATACCATTTTGAACTGACGATCACACGATATATTTGGCTTCCTCTTTTCTTCTGCCATGGCTCCCTCTTTTCTTCTGCCTTTCGTCCTTTACATCTTTAGAAAATCGACTTGATATCTAGGAGAGTAATCAAACTCACTTGCAGTGAATTTGCAAACTCTTAAAACATATAAACGATGGCACGTGCCACTTATAACAGTATATGAAGACAATTGACAGTATATGAAGACAATTGATTTTAGAAAAAAATACTAATTGACCATGCGGTCGATCCGCACATTGGCTGTCGTGATGCATGAAAGGCTTGCTATGCTTAAGTCACTCACATCATATTTTGGATAATTTCTTCTCGCATTCAACAGTTTTATATTAACATGTTTTAAAACATTAGTTTTAAGTTTAGTTGGTCAAAATGTTGTGCGTGTTGTTGAAGGGAGTTTGTTTGTCAAGTTGCCTCTATTGTCTTGAGACCATGTGTTCGCTTTTGTTATAAAAAAGGGGTCAACGACTTATTGCTTAGATTTGCGTTCTGTTTGCAGACTCCATTTTCATGCAAATGCGTTACGCAAATTTGCATCAAACAACACATGTTAACTTTGTTTGTTGCCTTACCATTTAAATAATTTTTTTGTTTAATTGCAACTGAGGTCTCGTTTTTAAGATATATTTTTGTTTACAGCCTAAACATGTTTGTCTTAAGTTTCGACACTCGTGAAGTTTTTGACTTACATGAGCGGTTTTGATTTCATAATACAACTACAAAAAAATAATAAACTCGTCGGGAATATATTCCGCATTATTTCTACTGAGTTTATTTTTCAGTTAAAATGAGACTTTGTCACTTATTGGGCTATGAAATAGGAAAGTTAAGCCAGCTTATGTCAAAGTTGAAATGATTCAAAGGAGTCATAATCTACTTAGGTTTTGTCTTTTTTTTCTTTGTCAAAATGTTTTGCTGCGAAGCATGTTAAATAACACAGTCCGATAATTAATGGCGTTTCAATTCATTACAACTATAAGAAGATTGTATAAGACCACATATGTAAAAATTTATGTTCCGTCTATGGCCAAGTTAAAATCTTTTTAAAGGGTGTTTTTTATAATTCAAGATGTTCGAAAGCTTGCTTTTACTTATATGTACACTATGATGGAATAAGTTTGCTCTTGGTTTCAATAGCTGTCGCCCCCCAGTGTCATTTCGAATTTGAGTCTACGTCAGTCGCTTTGACAAACGTTGCACTTTTCCCGCCTTATCTATATCTTTGTGTTTTTGTTTGTTTATGTGTTTTTCATATATACAATATTTCAGAGTTTCCTTATTTTTTAGTATTTGAAATAAACATTTGCTGTTGGTTTGTAAACTAAAGTTCGAGTAGTCTGAACCTTTTTATTCCGTACCGCATCTTCTCCATGAAATAGTTGTTGTTTGTGTTTATTACATTTTATGTTGGGTCGGCGAGTCGTCGTTTTGCGTTTAATCTAACTGGGTTGACAAGACAGTATTTTGAACCCCCCAGTCTTTTCAATGACTCGTCACGTCTGCAGAACATACAGTTTCTCTTTGGTATGAGAGTAAACAAAATATAACTGGATCACCTCACCGTTGATAAAAATTGGCTTTAAGTTTAAGATTTATGTCATGTAGAGGAACAGAAAACTGAATCAATCACAGTTTGCTGTGACTTTACCTCAACGAGTCACAAACCTTGTTAGTTTTTGTTTCGTCTACACTAACCTAAACCAAAATTTTGTTCTTCGGCTACAATCTTGAATATGTTATCAACCATGAGTCGACCATACCATTTCCAAATAAATTATGCTTTACATTTTCGAAACAGTCTGAGTCTGCTTGAAACTTATGTGTAAGGGGCTGATTACTTTGCAAAAGATCTTTTACATCAAGAATATGAAGTTTTTGAAATCAAACATTTGTAAATAAGAAGTTCATTGTTAGTGGTTCCCCCGGGGTAATTATGTTGTTATGACATGGAACACAGGACCAACTAATGGGAAAAAATGTCGAGAAAAGATGTCTTTTGAAGCAAGCGCACTTCTCTATTTCATAACCAACCCTTTTTTTGCTTACAGTGAAACCCTTGATTACTGATGTACACACACCTTTTAGTTGAGCTCTTTTTGATGTAGTCAACACTATGAGCTTAAAGAAACCATGGCCACGCAACACCTGTTTGTGGTATGGGGCTCAAGATATCCATCGACCTTTTGAAGTAGCACGGCAATTATTTATCCACTTAAACTCACGTGCAACACGAATGGAGAAAATGAAGAGGGCATACAAAGTTCGAAACTTGGTTTTTACAGTTCAGTAGCGTTTATCCAACGCGAGAAAAACTTCTCTGATTGTGTTCACTTAAAAGACCTGAAAGATTGGCCCGTATACGTGTTGACGTGACACGCGTCTGCCTAACACGCCTATCGTGCGATCAAGATCAGAATTTGGTAATGCAATATTGGTGATTTTGAGTGCTTTTTGTCAAATTTCAATAGCTTGTATTCCTTTTTGCATTAAGAGGAAGCAGATTAGTGACTGTAAGATCTATGATAGGGAAAGAGAGTTTAGTTGTTTTGACAGAAATTAGCATTCATTGGGCGACATTGTAACTTGCCGGAACTTTCCCGCGCACATCTGCCAATTTTAATTGTAATTCTTTGAAAAACAATATGGTTCATTGGTTTCGAATGACAAACTATCCTAGCGTATGTAAGGCCCGTGATCACACACTTGGGGGGGGGCGGGTACGGGCAAATGGCTCTCCGCGCCTTAATAAACTATTTACTTGGTGGGTGGCCCAGTTTAAAAAAATTAAAAACCAAAGAACATTTAACTCAAATCATTGGATGTTTTTGTTGTTATTTTGAAATTAAACCAAGTTTCCCACTGAATGATGCGCTAAAATGTCTTTCTTGTTTTGTTACATTGTGCGGCAGAGCGTATCTTGTTTCTTTACACTTGTGGCACGCGTCATTTTATTGTTTTTAAACCGATCGTTTACCATTTTAGCTCAGAGGTGAGATTTATTTCTTATATTTTTGGTAAAAAATGTGTTATAGCGGTGCACGGTTTTTCAAGATGTTTCAAGTGCTTTGTATTGGAGGCGTTTGGTCACCATCTGTGCGTCCTTTGATCGCACTGATAACATGCCCAAAGTTTTAGCCACGAAAATTGATACAATAACATTTTGTTTTAGTCAAACTCAAAGCTTTTCCCGATATATTTTCGTTTTTCATTTGCACTACTCCGCAAGATATCAATTACTTATGGCTTTATTACCGAATTTTGTGATGTCTAAAAATCGTATTAGTTAACCGGTAGTTTTAAAATTATGAATTTGTCTGGGAAGTTATTAAAATGCGGCTTCAAGCAAAGCGCACAGTCTGGTCGAAAAGATAAACATACAGTTTGTTCAGAAAATTTCCTATGCAGATTAACTTCGACGAATGACAATTTCGTCATAAAATAGTAATTTTTTTTTATCAATCTGAGATTGTGAAGAGTTTTACTTAGCAAAGGCTGAAACAACTCTAAAAGGTGTTTACACGGCAGGCGTGTAAGCCAACCAATCAATACCATTTAACCGAGGCGATAAACGTGCCCTTGGGTATCAACGTTGCGTCACTAATCAATCTACGCATGCTCGTTAGTGTTTACCGCACCCCCGACAAAAGCTAACATCTGCCTTTACCATTTCTCACATTGAGTTGGTCGCGGTGAAGTATGAGGGATTTGCATGGTCTATGAGAGAGAGCGAAATCAAATTTCATGTTGCATCGGTCGAATAGGCCTCGTTGCCGAATTACAAGACCTTGGCTCATTTCTAGATAGTGCTGGCGATGGCGAGTGAGCTTTGTGTTAAATGCCTGTTTTGGGGAACGATATTCCAATTCATTCTTGTGCAGGTTAGAAGTTTGTGCGCTGCCTTGGGGGTGAAATGGTGTTTTGGTCATGTGTAACGCTTGCGTTCCCCCACCCCTCCACTTGTATGAAACCACTGAAATGTGTTCTAATATTGCTCTTGTTACAATTAGACCGTCCTTGGCGCCGGCACATTCGAAATCGAATTGGTTTCGATTCAGAACGTTGATGGCGAAAAGTCGGATGGCAGTTGTTGTGATGGGAGCCGTACAATATTTGCAAGCCAACCACGATGCACCGACACATGTGACACTTACTTTAAGATATGTCTGAAAGAATACCATCAAGTCATGTCATCGAGTGGACCTTGTCGCTTCGGCCAAGCCACTACACCAGTACTTGGTGCGAATTCATTCACTCTAACGAACATGACATTGGCGAACGGCTTTCACAATCCTATTTCTCTACGATTCACCTTTTCTTGGCTGGTAAGTCGATTTTCCCCCTATTTCCTGAGTATGTATTTTTAGATCATAAAAGTTAGCGTTGTTGGTATTACGTAGAGCATTGTGCTAGCAGTCCATAGTAAAGACCTTGGTAATGATATAGATTAAATTTATGCGGACGGTTCACGCAGATGGCTGTATTTTTCAATAATAAAATTTTAATGCAACCTCGGCCATCAGCTGTTTTTAACCTTTGGGGAAATCGCGTCTGAGAATTGAGAGACAATATTGAGCTACTTGTTAGCTGGGGGGACTTTATTTCGTTTTAGATTAACGGACAAACCGCTCGTGGCACTTTGCAATTTTGCACGAAATCAACTACAAGACGTTTTCCACTTCGGAAATTAAATTTATCTTTAAAGCTCTTAAAATTTCTGACGGCAGCACATTCATTTTAGCGAAATGACAACAACGTCGAAGGGCAAAATATAACAACAAACACAGCTGCAATTATTTAAACAAGACTAGTTTCGCCATAAAACCAGTGTCTGAGTCCACATTCGGTGTGTCGATTGGTGATGCAGCCATAGATTCTAAATTATTGTTTATCATAATAGTAAAACTCGAGCCACGTGTCTTTCGATTGACAGCCTTTTGTGTGAGTATATATATGTTAATAAAATGCAGTTAATAACAATGATTTTCCCTGACTGGACTCAAACGCTTCCTTCCTACCGCATGGTCGCTATTAAATGAATATTCCCTAAAGAATCGCGTTTTTCGCTGTGCGAACTTCTTTGGTGTATATGCGTTCTATCAGCGAGTTGTATGAATAATATTTTGTTTCCAAATAACCAAATCAAAGTTTATTTTGTAGAGAAACACAAGATATTTGTTGAAAAATGTAAACCATCTGCATTGGCGACCATACCTTTGGGCAAAAATGCTGTAGTATAAAGTCAAACATAAATAAGCAAATTTACGTGCGATATATTTCAATTAAAACATAGAAAAGAAAGGCAAGATTCTCCGAGGTAATTTATGGTTTCCGGGGTAATAATGACATCCGAACTGTGTGCAACAGTTTGATTTAGTTTTTTCGATCATTATAGAATCAATTAAGACTTTGTTTTTGTTAGAAGTTATGTTTGCCAATTTCGACAGAATCAATTTCGCTTGAAACTTCGATTGACTAGTCGAAGACAAAGTGTTATATGGTAACTGATATTATATTTTGTTGCCAGTACTGGTTTCTTTCGCGTAATTAGTAAAACTGCTGAATTCAGACTAGCTAAGTGGGTTTTTATTATAAAAAATATACGATAGCTTTTTCACGTTTACGAAATAAAAAAATCTTTTGAATTTGATGTGAAATTGCCTGTCTTCTGTTTCTAACTGTTTGAATTAGATGAGACATGTATAACAAAAATAATTAAGTTTTGAATAGGTTTTCTATTTGCTTCTGCAGTTTATTTCTACTTAGTTTCGAGGTACGTATCTCACTGTCATCAAAAATCAAACCTAAATGTAAAAGCTCATTTGCAGCAGAACTTACTCCAAAAATTTTTATTTATTCTTTAGTTTGTCTCCCTGGGAGGCAAGGAAGGAATTATGCATAATATATTTTGTGACAATTTGTAATGTTTTGACTTGTGGTTAAAGGCAGTTAGGGTTTTAGTGCTTTGACGAAATTTTACCCTTTTTCGCATGCATGGCAGTGGAAGTTCAAAGTAAATATTATCAAATGTTGTCTTAAGCATGAATTATTTACGATTTTCCTAAATTTGTTTTTTTTTGTTTTGAAACTCCTAAAACATTGCACCTAGCATCTATTAGGTTTTTATTTTTATAGCCTCATACTGTTTGTTACAAGGCCAAGGATCATTTGGGGTTTTTATAAGAGAATATTAATCATTTAGGCTGAAATACATCATTCATTTCTTCTTCTAGTTTCAAACACTTAATGATGCCTGAGGAGTATTAAAGTAACCTGTTTTTGCTATTAATAATTTTGGTATCTTGTGATTTAAAACATTTTAAGATGTAATTCAGATCAATTTCTTAAAAAAAGTCAAATTTGTTTCAGGTCTGTAATATGCTCACATCCCGGCAGGTGCACGGTATTTCATCTTAGTTTTTGTTTTGCTCAACTCCTTGTTTACATTTTCCTTTACAGACTTCAGTCACCTAAGAGTTGACCTATTATGGTACATGGAAATATGAAAAGTTACATCCCATCAGAAATAGTCATGTTCTATGGCTTTCTTCTAAATTAGGAAATAATAATGCAGCTTTAAGAATATAATTACAAAGTATGGTGAGCTGAGTTATTAATTAGTACTGTATTTGCTTGATGTGTGAAGTCAAGGTTTTGAGATGTGAATATCAGACTAAAAAACTGACCTTGACTTATACACAGGCAAAAAATTAAATGACAGACAGTATCGTTTTGGACCCAAAAATGGGGCTTGACTTATAATACACGGTATCGACGTAGAGTAAATATATTATCTGAATTTAGATTAGAATGAAATGAAAGTCAATTTTTCTTGTCCATTGTTTGCAATTTTCATATGAACGTTGCATAGATTTTTTTATGTTTTGGACAAATACCGTGAAGTTTTGAGCAATTTGTTTGACACTTTTTTGTAACAGTGTTATCATTTTGTTCTTGGTCCAAAAAAACCCCTGAATAGTGGCTTTGTTTGATCTTTTCTACATTGGGTTTTGTATTTTTAAGAACTGATATCTGAAGTCTGATTTAAAGCAATTGTTGCATCTTGCAAAATTTAAACTAAAAGAAATTACAAAAGAGTTTAATTGTCTTAGAAAAATTTAACAGTGTAGTTAAAAATTATTTTTTTATTTGGTTTGGAAAGTAAGTGTTGGTTGATCCAAGATAAAACATCAAAGGTAATAAGAAATGTTTTCTTACTACACACACTGTGTTTTGATAGAAACAAATGCATTAGTTCTTACACTGCCCATTGATTTTGTTTCCTGCAGTAAAATATTAATTTTTGTTTACAACAGATAATATATTATGTTGATGCTATGCAGATGGTAGATGTGATTATGTAATGTTTCAGCAAAAAGTATATATATATTCAGTAATTAATCAAGTTATGTTAGTTATTTTATAAAATTTGTGTAATTCAACCCTGTCTTTGTAGGGTTTTTTACCTGAAACTTTTTGTTGATAAAATTGGACAAAAAGCTGTTCTTTTTCATTTCAGACAACATACTTGTTGATCTTGGAAGCATGGGATATGGATTCTTCAGGTTTGTGGACTTCTCTCTGATTTGGTATCCTGTTAAAACAAAAATAAAATGAGCAATGCAACTAGGATTTGTAGTCGTGTCTTTCAGTTTTGACAGAATGCTAGAAATGGCATTTCCAAGTGTTAAAGCTTTAAATTAAACTTTTCTGGAGGAGCATGCTCCCAGACCCCTATACTGGCTCACACTTCTAGCACTCAAAAATGTCTCCAAACGTTTCCTATTCTGAAGGTTTGACAGACACTCCGGAAATTATAAAAATAGTTATGTGCATTTGCAAGTGAAACACTGTTAAGTTTTGGCATCCTTTCTGTTTTAGAAAATTCCAGTGAATTAATTGACAGAACAGTGCACCGAGGAACCATTCTTCCAAACAAAACCTGGGAAAATCGAGTTTATAATGGCCCAACAGCAACCATAGCTTATAAGATTCGTGTTGTCTGTGATGAGTATTACTATGGCAGTACTTGTACTACACTTTGCAAACCTAGAAATGATAGGTTTGGACATTACACCTGTGATGAACATGGAAACAAAATTTGTATGACTGGTTGGAGAGGACAGCATTGTGACATACGTAAGTTATAACAAACAATGATAATTTAATATTGGTGATAATGAATCTGATAATGAGAGCAATAATAATTTACGAGGTTTTTTAGTGATGGTGAGACAGATGATTGAATTATCAAAATCTCATTGAAAGTGACTTGACACCTTCCAGCTCACCAATGACCAACTTTCTGAGGCATATACGAAACAAATTTCTGAAATCTTTTTACTTTCACACATACCAAACTATTAAAGCTTGTGTTTTTACAGTTTGAAGGAAACTATTTGTTTAACTAAAATTATGGAGCCTAGGTCCTATGATGTTGCCATGACAAGGTTTTAACACTAGGACTTAACTTCGATTATAAACCAAAATTTGATGTCTCAAAAGGTTCATTCAATGGCAGAATTTTGCAGCATTTGCTAATGATGACCTAATACTAGTCCTGAGTTAATTAGCCAAGAATCCTGGTTTTCAGTTAGCTTTATGTATTTTAGTTTTTACTTAGCATATATGATAATTATGATGATAATAAGTACTATTTGTGATTAATTCTTTGTGGAGAGAACATTAAATGATTTTGAATAAAAATTAAGTTGTTTTGATTTATAGAAACAACCCATGATGTTAAGTTAGTGATAAGAAGTAGAGGGTTTTCCATCTGAATACAAAAGTACAAATTAAAGTTGTTGCCAGAGTGATAAAGCTAAATGAACATTATTTTTATATTTCAGCAATTTGTAGAACTGGTTGTGATCCTATTAATGGCTTCTGTCGGTCACCAGGGGAGTGCATGTAAGTTTCTATGATAGCAACCAGCTGTTTTCTATACTTTTGGTCTATGATGACAGTCCAATACGATTCTTGATTAAGAAGTTTCATTTTGATGAATTGTTTACTTCTAATTTGTTATGTAATTATAAAATCCAAAGTCTTGTAATGTGTGTGTTAAACTGCTAAAATGTGCTGCAAGTTTGCATATTTTATGTTCAGTTAAAGCTTGTAGGCCTAGGGTCACGTTTTAGAACAACTCAAGGTTAATAGCAGTTCATATAAAGAATAAGTTACTAGAAGCTAATAAGTTTCTTTTTGTTTTTTCACTTTCTAGCTGTGGTTTACCAACACTATAAACTACAGTTATTTGACAAATTATGATGTACATACTATTTTGATTATTAATTTATGTGTACGTGTGTGATTGTTTGTATCTATTATTTTGTTCTTCAATAGTTTTGTAGTCTGAGTTTGGAAAAAAATTAATGTAACTGTGTATAACAAATTTTTGCTAAATCCATATCAACAGCTGTCAGAGAGGTTGGCAAGGGTCACTCTGTAATCGATGTATGACGCATCCTAGCTGTGTTCATGGAACATGTAATCGTCCCTGGCAATGTAACTGTGAGACAAACTGGGGAGGAATTTTATGTAATCAAGGTAAATAATCAAATGGAAATTTTAATAGTGTAATGTAACTCAACAATAAAACTATAAACTGTCCGCCATATTGGCTTCCTAAAATGCACATGCCCCATGGCCAGCAGGCATTCCATCCTTGCTGGTGTCCAGTCTATGTATGCCTTGCAGACTTGCTAGTTTCCAGTCCATTAAAATACTACAGAAATTAAGTATGAACATGCATTTGGAACTTACTGCATTATTTATTAAAAAAGGATCATCAGTGTATTAATTAATAAAAAATTAGGAGTGATTATAATGCAAATTGTGATCAACAGATTTTTAAATCTAAAAGTAAACTTAAGGTAAATAATAAAATATTTAAAAAACTAACAATACATCAGTGAGTAGGCAAGATTAGATTTTCTGATGAAGGGCTATAAATGCTTGGAGTGCCAACTTTTCCAAATTTTTATCGCTATGATAAGTTGTTTATCACACAATGCAATATTTCTTCCAGTTTTAATCTTAATTGTGTTTTGTTGGCAAAAATCCTCTAGGGCATCAAGCCAACTAAAAATATACAAATAATAAAGACTAAAACTACGATATGCAAATACTGATAAACAGATTTTTAAATCTAAATAGTAAACTTGAGGTAAATAGTATTTATAAAACTAACAATACATCAGTGAGTAGACAAGATTAGATACTCTGATGAAGGGCTATAAATGCTTGGAGTGCCAGCTTTTCCAGATTTTAAGCCGCTATGATAAATTGTTTATCAGTGACACAATATTAATTTCAGTTTAAATCTAAATAGTGTTTTGTTGGCAAAATCCTTTAGGGCATCAAGCCAACTAGAAACATACAAAATATAATGATAAATATAAAACTACTATCAAAAGCTTTGAGAATATCGAAAAGAAATATGAGATTTTTGCCACACGTCAAATTTGGTTTTGTTATTTTTACAGATCTTAACTCTTGTAGAAGGCATCCTTGTAAAAATGGTGGAACATGTTACAACACTGGACTAAGCAAATACAGATGTGAATGCCCTCCTGGTTATACAGGCAAAAACTGTGAAAACGGTTAGTTGCTTTAACGTGTTGTCATTTTATTAGAGAAGTGTAGAAAACAAGGTGCTTGCTTACTCTGTAAATACTGTCCCCAGAAATAGTTAAAATTTCATGTTAATGTCAGTTCTCTTGTTCTGAACAGAAATTGATATGTGCCTTTCACAACCTTGCCAACACAATGGGACCTGTACATCAAGTGGTAGTGTACTCCAGTGTAAGTGTGCAGCTGGATGGGAGGGCCGATTTTGCCAAAAAGGTAAGTGCATATAAAAGCCCTTCTAATTTTTGTGTTGAACTGTTTGCATTTGACTGGAGCACCTTTGAGACCCAAACAAGTTTTAGATGATGAAGTTTAGTTGATGAAGCCAGTTTTATTACTTATTTGTTCGTTCTTTAACCTACATAATGAAACCCAGTAGGTGTTTGAGGGTTTAATGCATCATGGATCTTAGCTGTTAAATTGACTGAATTTCAGACAAAGATGATTGTGAGAGCCAGCCGTGTCAACATGGAGGTTCTTGTGTGGATGGCAAGAATAGGTTTCAGTGTAATTGCAGTTCAGGATGGACTGGCTCCCAGTGTCAAGAAAGTAAGTTGAATTACCTATTAAAACCCTATTTCTGCAGATATTATAATATGTAGGTCGATTTCAAACGACATTAAAATTATATTGTACCCAACTGCATGATCAACAGTGGTTATAACAGCATCTTACAAGATTATTAAAGGGTGTATCCTAGCTATTATTTTGCTTTTTAGTGCATTAAAAAGCTATTTTGTGGCAATATAGTTGCAGAACACAAGTTGTTAAATGGGAAAATTTTGTGCTAATTTGCATTGCTTTGTTGTCTTTTTTCAGATATTAATGAGTGTGCCACTGACCCATGCTCAAATGAAGTCAAATGCATTGACCTTGTTAATGACTTTGCCTGTGAATGCAAGCCTGGTTGGAGGGGGAAAAGATGTGATGAAAGTATGTAAAAATAAAATGTTAATAAAATTGTATTGCCAGAACAGTCTGCTAAATAATTCTAAATGAGATAAAATAAAATAAAATAATATAGGGATACTCAACTGCAGAAAATACATCTTAATTATTTTATTTTAAAATAATTAAAAACAGATTGTTTTTTTTAAACTCATTTAGCTGTGTTTTTATTTTTGCATTGAAAAGGAGAAAAGAAATTAAGCTGGTTTAATTTGTCATGATTGTAAAATTAAGTAGTTTTAACAACATTTTTTGTTTCAAATGGCAGATATCGACAACTGTGCTGGTCAATGCCATAATGGAGGGACTTGTCGAGATCTGGTAAATGACTACACCTGTAGTTGCCCTGGTGGGTACACTGGTAAAAACTGCCAAGTAAATATCAATGACTGCCAACCAAACCAATGCCTTAATGGTGGTGTGTGTTCAGATGGTATTCAGAATTTCAGCTGTGTGTGTCCTTCTGGTTACGAGGGTCATCATTGTCAGAGAGAAACAAATGAGTGCAGTCCTAACCCATGTGTGTATGGAACTTGCACAGACTTGGATAATGACTACAAGTGCTCCTGTAATGCTGGTTATGTTGGTAGAAATTGTTCTGTAATGGCTAATGCAAGTAGCAGCATTTGCTTGCCTAATCACTGCAGACATGATGCAACATGTGTTCAACTTCCTGGAGGAAACAGCCAGTGCCAGTGCAACCCAGGATATGCTGGAGTATTCTGTGAAATTGATATCAATGAGTGTTTATCATCACCTTGTCAGAATGGGGGCTCATGTGTGGATCTTGTAAATGGTTACAAGTGTGTTTGTAGTGCAGGATTTGAAGGCTTTAAATGCCACAAAAATACAGATGATTGTGCATCATCACCTTGCCATGGATCAGCTACCTGTGTAGACAAAGTTGGTGGCTATGAGTGCAAGTGTGCAACAGGATACACTGGAATAAATTGTGACTATGAAGTTGATGACTGTGGTCCAGTTGACCCATGTAGAAATGGTGGAACTTGTGTTGATAGGCACAATGGATACCAGTGCATGTGCAGGTTTGTTAGCTTTCACTTCTTTTTCAAGAGAAAAAATGTGAATCGCACTAAATAATATATCAACAACATGACCTTAAGTTATTGTTCATCAGTTAATTAAATGAAGTTCCCCTAATAACTTATTGTAGCTATGAGGTAATTTCTTGTCTTAAGATTTCTTTTTCCCTTTGTCATATTCTCTAGGCCTGAGTTTACGGGGCAACAGTGTGAAACACCAACAAACAAGTGCCAGACAAATCCTTGTCTCAACAATGGAACCTGCATTCAAGGAGTGGGTACATTTTCCTGTAGCTGCCAGTTGGGATTCACAGGGCAAAAATGTGAAACTGAAATTGATGAGTGTAAATCTGATCCTTGCCTCAATGGAGCAACATGTACAGATCTTGTCAATGGCTATAATTGCAGTTGTATGACTGGCTACACAGGACACCAGTGCGAGACACGGATTAATCATTGTGCAAACTTCATTTGTAGAAATGGAGGTACATGTCACAATGGCTATGTTGGAGCTAGTTGCTTTTGTGCACCAGGATTTACAGGGATGCACTGTGACATTGATATTAATGAATGCCAGTCAGGCCCTTGCCGTAACGGTGGGACATGTATCGACAAGATCAACAAGTTTCACTGTGCCTGTCCTGGAGGAGCTCAGGGTGAACGATGTGAAAACAGTAAGTTCTCATTCATTGTCAGATTGATTAGTTTTAATTTTTCTATTAAAAATTAATGGTACTCAGTGTTTGATTTACCAAACCAATTAATTGTTTTTTCATCTTTTATTATTCTCATGTGTTAAACCTGTTTGGAATTTATTAATTAAACCTTGTCATTCTAAGAATTTAGCAAATCAAAAATTAATAGAGGCTCAGCTTTTGTTAACAATCTTCTGTCGCATTCTAGTTGTTGATCCATGTTTGGAACCCAGGTCAGTCAATGGTACCTCTCAGTTTGTGCCAACTAGGGTTTGTGGGGCGCATGGCACATGCCAGGGACTTCTCACTGGAGGGTTCAAGTGCATTTGTAATCCTGGCTACACTGGGAACCATTGCCATGAAAGTAAGTTATTTTCATATCATTTTTCTTAATTGTTGTTAATGAAGTTTACCAGTCTCGTATGGAGGAGTGTGTGTCAGTTATGCATGTATCCCCCACACATAGATCTAAAAGGGCCACAGCAGTGTGCTTAATTTCATTCATGATTCAACTAAGCAGGCAGAAAGGTAAAGGTCAAAGGTCAACTTTATTTAACGTCGGTAGTTCCTTCAGTTTGTACAACTGGTATCAATGGAAGCCGACGGT
>JAOCPT020664050.1:1441-17061 GCA_026546935.2 Palythoa grandiflora
GTAGACGTGAAGTACAGAAGTTAACAAGTAGACGTGAAGTACAGAAGTTAACAAGTAGACGTGAAGTACAGAAGTTAACAAGTAGACGTGAAGTACAGAAGTTATCGTACAGTTATTGTGGAACAGAGGACAGATATGGTGTGTTAAATTGAGAGAGTTGGTCAAGTTGAAGAAGAGCGACTTGACAATCTACTTACCAATTTCTGAGAAATAAAAGAGATACCACAGTTCAATAAATCAGAACGAGGTGATGTAACTGAACAATTCTTACGAACTATCCATTTGACCAAAGAACAGGAATATACAACGTAAAACTACCGTGGAAAACTAACAAAAATGAGCTCCCTGCCAACTTTGAGCTATAAGTAAACGCTAGCCTCCTCGCAGACGTTTTTTTGTGTCAGTCCTTTCCTGTTCCCTCCCTCTCAAACGTCTGCTGACCCGAGCGGAACATTTCATTCCCATTGTTTTCATAACACGAAAAGCTAGCCAATCACTGTAAAGCTTTAATTTAAAGGCGGCGTTGTCGTAAAATGAAAAACCTATCAAAACAGTTATATGAAAATTCGACGTGTTTAATAGTCTCGGTTACAAATATAATGGAGATATGGCACCGAAAATACTTCGAATGATAACATTATATTTAATTTGTATCATAGAATTTCCATTGAAGATCGGATTAAAGATAAAAATCAGTTTATATATAATCATCTGAATCTGATTAAATTGGCGCTGTCGATCGATGTTTTAACCAATCTAATCAGACAGCAAATTGTTCGGTGCACAAATCGTGCTGTCAACGTCTGTTTAAACTCGAAACACTTTTAAAAAGGCCAAGCGTTTCTGATATGCAAGAAAGAATATAATCGTGAAACTTGCAAGGCTCAAGATTAAGAAAGTTTTCAGATCAGTACCTGATGTGGCGGACAAATCACTTGAAGTTTTCATAACAGCCATTTCGCCTTCAGGAATACTGAGATTGATACGATGGCGCCAAATCTTCACACTAGATAATGAAGAGGCAATCACTGCATACAAGAGGCAAGGGGTCGAGGTGCACTCTGCCGGAATTGTAATATTCCTGACTGGAGATGGTATTTTGAATGAGATATCAAAGGCAAAAATCGTTAGTTTTCGGCTCGAATTCTTGAACGCGAAACTTATAGCACTCTGACGCTTTGGTTCAAACCAGTCAAGATTTTGTTCGAAGTAGTGGTTCTATGATATTTGGGAGCTCGTGCAAGTTACCAGCAGAGAATATTACCGGCTTCTTATAGCTCTGATAACTAATTCGAGAAGACTGTAACTTTTCAAACAATACAGTGTCAGTATAGTTAATCACGCCATTCGAAGACTTTAGTTTAGGTGAAAAAACAAGGTGGTGACTATTTTCAATTAATGGAGATTACGTGATTGCCAAAAAAATAACATTAAAATTAACACCTAAAGTGGTTTTTCATATTGGTTCCATGAGGAGACCCTTTTCCTGTTATTGGTCTAGATATGCTTGGATCTTTTCGGTACAACTTCGCTCTGCACGTTCTTTTTGTTTCGAATCAAACCGTTGGTAAATATATCAACCGCAAGGCTTTGCTGATACAGCTCGCAGTTTTCACTTTCTTTAACAAATAACTGGTAAATGAATTACTTGGCACAAAAATTCCCGTCTTTATTCAATCTTTATTCATAATATTATTTAATTATTTTACAAACAATTTAACTATATCTTCTAGTATAGTAATAAAACCCAAAATACAGAAAGTTTTTTAAAAGTTAAATCAATGAAGCAAAATGGAACATTTCGGGTTGTTCAAAAGAGGATTAAAGTAAATCTGGGTTAAGAGAAAATCAAGCAGCGTGTTCTTTTCTTAGGAAAGATTTACGATTTCTTATATAGTCCTGTTTCATATCAGCAAGTCCGTGGCAAGTACTAGTATAAAGCAAACAACTCAAATCAGTCTCTCGATGTTGAAAACAAAAGCATAATTTAACCCTCAATTAGAGCTAATCAGATTTTACTTGGCTTGGCCGTATACATTTTTCGGATTTTGTACAATAGAAAACGCAGCTAAATTTTTTTCTTCGGCGCCCGTTTGCGTATTTTTATAAATATTTTAAAAAATAGTTTGTTATCAATTATTTTTTTCCTTGCCTTGCTACAACTGTTCTGTGGTTGATCAGAAAACCCACGTGATCATTAAGCAAAATGTTAGAATTTTACATGCTTGAAATGCTGCAAAACTTCTTGTGTAATGAACACAAAAGTAATCTATGGTAACTGAAATGTGTGTTTTTCTTAATATTAATTTTGAACATCAAGTAGAGTTAAACCCCATTACACCGACTAGCCATGATTTTTGTCTTTAAGCTCCCGATTTTTCGTCTCAGACAAAAAATCGACTTGTGTGGTGCAATTCCTGACAAGATTTTTTGTCGCCGACAAAGATTGTGTATATTTTATCCAAAAACGTCGACTGATAGATTATCAGCTTGTTTGTGGCAGATTCAGACAAATTATCAGGAGAAGAACTTGGTTCGGAAGCCATTTGAATTGAAACTGTTTTAGAACACAGGGGTCATGCTCCGGTAACCGGTAATGATTGGAATGGGTGTGGCAAACCTACCCGATATATTGCTTCAGACAAAAAATTGGGAGCTTAAAGGCTTAAGTTTCGGCAAAAAAGGTAGTAATTTCGCTGTTATCCTGAAAACGTGTTTATACTGGTTCCCAAGGTGCTATTCTGTTTAACGGGCACCTAGTCCTAGTTTCCAGTTGCAAGGACAACAGTTTTCATTTGCCAGTAAATCAGTTTTAAGTTGCCAGGATAATGGTTTACAATTGCTTGGACACTGTTTAAGTCAATGTCACTGTCCATCAAGCTGTTAATAATAATTAAATAAATGCAGTTTTCCTTTGAGCTTCAGCAAGTAAATATTTTCTTTCATCCGACATTGTGGTGTTTCTTAGGGTTCTGTTAAAATAAACAACACCAGTATGTTAAAATAGTACAATGACAATGTACTCAACAAGACAGTGCTTGGTCCTTGCAAACACCAGTTAAGTATGAAATTTTCTCTGTTCTTCCTGCCTTTAAAACTTATAAACAATCATTTATACCATAAATACACAACCTTTGCATCTCTTAAAGTTTACATGGATACAACCCGACTATGATATCTCATTGTTTCGACGACCTCGAGTATCGAAACCTTTTTTCTACATCTTATCTTAGTGCCCTACTAAAAAATTGTCAATAATGCTTTTTATTTTATGGACTAGTTTTTAAAAGTAAAAAAATTATCTTAACATGCAAAATCACCTTTGGTTTTACAAGTAACTCTGAAGTATGATACATTTAACAATTAGACCCGCAGCCTGGAGAGTATTCCAAGGCGATTAGGGAAAAATAGAGTACAGGATGAACGATTTTGAAGATTTTGGGAAATTGTAGTTATTATAGCAACACGGATTATTATATTAGAAGCTAAACATTTCGTAGGTGAGGCAATTTGTAGTAACAGTGAGATCTACCGAGTTAGTGTAGTCTGACATTTGGATAACCTATGCCGAAGTCATCTTCAGAGCTTTTTGAGGTGAGTGTTTTAGTTGAATACATATGTAATCTGTTTCGCGATTGCTGATTGGTTAGTTTTGTTGTGATGCAATTGGCAGTTAGACTCAAGTAATGTACTGATATTTACCTGTTATTCCATTATTTCTACGGGGACATACTGTTTTCACAACTTGTTGAGCCAATGTCTCCATAATGTTCCCCTTCATTCTCAAGAACAGCACGTTGTTATCGTTCCCGGCAATTTCTTTGAGAACCTGAACAAAACCAAAGTGAGGTGAGTATTGATTGATCAATTATCTGATTTAATTTAACTGACTAAAATGAATGTGCATGTCATTGTGTCATTCAAATGAATGTCCATATGTCATTATGCCAGATATAGACCTAATAAAGGATACAACCAGAGGAGGGGAGCGTGGGGGTAGTATGAGGCACCTAAGCTCTATTCCCTAACTTTTGCGGCCAAAATCCACCATAATATTGGTATGGCAATCTTTTTAGTCATGCGATTTTTTACAAACTTTCTTGGCAAAACTTTCATTCTGTGAAACTTATTTCCTAAAAAGGAAATCAATACCATGCACACAAGTCATTGTTAAAAGTTGCAATAAATCTTATCTGTAAAACTAAACTTTGTTGAAAACAGTGTTGTGAAACGTTTGTGCATGTGCTGGTATACGCTTGACTTCATTTAGGATGACTTTCCCCCTCCCCCTACCCCTCCCCTCTCCCTCCCCCAAGAGGCTCCATAGTCTCTGACACCCCCATAGGTAGTTTGTAAGCGTCCATAAAATTCAGTTCCTATACTGACTACTTTAGTTAGAAGAATTTGAAAAATACTAAACAGAAAGGCACGTTTATCAGTAGCAAGTCACCTCTCGCTTTATCCTTACCGCCATTCTGTGGAGTTTGTTTGTTGTAATTGCATAAATAACGACTCCTTTACGCCGCAATGAATCCGCCGCTTCTTTAACTAAATGGGAATTTGCTGTTTGTCTACCGTCTGTTAGAACCAGCAAAATCTAAGAACGAAAATAATGAGAAATGATTAAAAAATCTAAACGATTTCTTTTTTGTCTGAGAGAAGATCATGTTTTTAACATATAAAGGTATTTCAAAGATTTTGCCGTTCTTAATTGGATGTTACTTCCTTCGGCAAACAGTTGAACGTTTTTGAACAAGATAAAACATTATAGGCTGGTTAACGTTAATTTTAATCCTGGTTTAAGCCCAAATTCAAGCAGCAATAATTCTCCAAGCCATTCAAAATAAAGTTGTACGGTTTTTGCAAAAAAAAAAACTGTGCAGATTATCCAAGTAAAAAAATGTTAAACACAAAATTACGTCTCAAATCGGTTTCTACAAGGTTGAAAACAAATTCATTGATCCAAAATTTAACTCTGGGCTAGTTTATTCTAATAAGCTTTAAAACAACTGGGTCCTTGTTCATATACAACATTTATTTATTCATTCATTCATTCATTCATTCATTCATTTATTTATTTATTTATTTATTTATTTATTTATTTATTTATTTATTTATTTATTTGTATGTTACTCTGCAGTTGAGGATTGCTTCTTGTAGGACTGGGGAAAATGTTGACCGGGTTATGACGGATTTTGTAGAAGATTTGAGCTTTTGCCAAGAGGCGTCGATTTTCAACGGAGATCCAGCTGAGTGAGAATACAAGGCCGGAAGAACTACTGTAAAAGTTGTTGGTTAAAATATACCGTCAAGAAAAGTAGTCTTTTCAAAACACTTGAGGTATATGAAAGGGTACTTGTGTTTTTGAGAAATGTTTTGGAAAATTTTACTGCAGCAAACCAATTAGAAGTTGCACGAAATGCACCCGAAAGTTAAGCTTAAAAATTTTCGTGTTTTGATTTTGAGAATTTATGTAATTGGTGATGAAGTATGAAAACTGTCATGTTATACGGCATTTTTTCTAAAACTAAATAAAGTGCAAAATAGATATTTCATATCTTGAGACATCATTTAAACCATACAAATAACAGGTGTTTAAGTGAAGTAATTTATAACTTTATAAAATTCAAATCTATTCACGGTTTTTTTTTGTTAACTTCTTTTAATTGCTTCGAAATTTAATTTTAGATACAAAAACGTTTAATCACTGCCATGTTATATGGCATTTCTTCTAAAAACAAAATAAAGTGCAAAATAGATATTTCATATTTTGAGACATCATTTAAACCATACAAATGAATAGGTGTTTAAGTAAAGTAATTTACCTTTTCCACTTATTCTAATAAGATATTACGTATCTTTATCTCTTTTGCAATTTGTAGCGTTTATATTCAAACTAGAAGCAATATCATATTTAGTTCACATTTCTATTTACTTAATATGTAACTTATAGCAGCAATCCTTTTTCTACCGTTAAAATTTAAATTTGAACTCTGTAGCCCATATCATATTTCACTAACGTATATATAATGCGATACAATGTAAACTTATCCTTTAGACCTGATGAAGACCGGTAGTGGCCGGTCGAAATATAGTTAACAAATCTAAAAAAAACGTTGTTTGTCAGTTTTTCTTATATCTATATTAAAGGGCTTATTGCTTTTGTTTTCCCAATGTAATTATTAATCATATTAGTGTGAATAAAATATGTCGTTGTTGCTGTTGTTTCTGTTGAGTTAGAAAAACAGCATTGGTCAAAATTTTATAATTATCAACAGAAACCTTTTCAGAGATTACGAAATCTCCAATGATTAACAATTTTGCCACACACCTAATTGTATTTGAATACGGCGGTGGTTCATTGTTTCAGTATATTGTAACGTGCAGAGGATAGTCTGCTCAAGATTAAAATTAGAAAATCTCTATTGAACCCTAACATTATGATCAATCTTAGCAGTTCACAGAGCTTCAAACAATTTTTTGTAGTACTGGAATGAATTGGAAAGACAATAGAGGGTTTCTGAAAATTTGTTCCTTTGATTTGTATTTAACAAGTTGAAACATTTATATTTTACGAAATATAGTACGTTTTTCTTGAGAATCAACCAAGCAAAAACTGTGTATCATCAACATTAACCGTTTAATTTGAATAAATTAAAACTTTATTTGTGGTATTGTTGTGATTAGCAATATAAACCAGGGTTAATTTCTTTGAAATCGGTGCCGACTCTCATTTCCAACCACACAAATACCTATTGCAGCTCTAATTATGGGATTAACTGCTTTTTTTCTCAATTTTATTTTGTAAGAATTTCAAATTTTTCTTTGGTGAAAAATTCGCTCCAGAATTTTGGTATTTTGGTTTAATTCAGGTCAAACTGAATCAGCCTTTGAACAACTCAGAGATTTTGAGTCTCGTCCGTGAGTGAGTTTATTCTTTTTCCGGTTGAGAGTGAAATCGAAAGGAATTTTTGCGCTAATTAAATTAATGCAGCTGTGAGAAAAATGCATTTTGGGGACCTATAAAACCTATATTTAAAACAGCCGGTTTCTTTTACTCATAGATAAATCATACATCAGCAAGTGCAAGTTACTAATCAATACTTACGCAATGAGAACTTGTGGAGGAAAAGGTGGCAGTGAAACTAAGCCCTGGGATCGACAATCGACTTCTTTTGTGTCAATCGAGACATTGGTACAATTTGTTGCGAGAATTCCAGTATTGAAGGAAGACAGTAGAACGATAAAGAACATTTTTACAATGGAACCAGCCCTCTAAATGTACAAAACATTTATGAAACGCCTCCTACAGATACGGTGTGTGTTTGAATAAAAAATATGAGGGAAAAACACATTTTTGTTATTGCTCGTAAACAATATTTACCGTTTGGTAAAAAAAAATATTTACCCAGTCTCCGGCATTGAGTTATAAAACAGACTTTCCGCCCTTTTTTGCTTTTGTGTATTATTTTGAGATGCTGAAAAGGCAAAAAAATTGTTGGCGAAAGCGGATGTAGAAACTGACCTTTAAATAATTTTAGTTCTTAACTAGCAATTAAAACTTTCTTTTAATTAATATTATACACAATAGTTTGCCAGAAATGTTACATCAAAGCTTATTTTTATTTATTACGTATATTTTTGTTCTTTCATAACCGCAGTAGTTAGGTTCAGTTGAAGGTGCCGTAGCAGCAATTAAGTTAAAAAAATAAATCACTAAAAAATTTGCAAACAGACTTATTTATTAAGAATACAATTTATCTGCATGAAACCCGATCAAACATGTCAGGGCCGGAGAGAAGAGTGGAAATGCATGATCGTCAACCCCTTGGTGCATGACACATAACCTAATACTTCAAATACAAGGGTTGAACTAACGCACCAAAAATGTTGTTGTACGCTCGTTTCAGTTCGCTTTTAGTGCAGTAAAAAATGCTAAAATAATAACATCGGTTCTTTTCATGTTATTTTAGTTAATTTGTAACTGAATGAAAAGAAAGCGCTCTTCAAGTCATTGGTGACAGGGAAAAAACTCGCGACCCTCGTGCATGCAAATTTGAGGAGCAATTTCATTCCAACATTAAATCTGTGAACTCCTACGTTTCAACTGATCACAGCAATGATTATTTCTGACCTCACCTTGTTTTGAAATGGCTAAAATATTTAGCTAACAGCCAAGCCCAGCAGCACTTACACTTTTGTGTTTATTTATCATTATTGTTCCTCTTATTATCTAATACTTGTCTAAACCTATAACAAATAACAACTGACAAATGACATCTATATGTCATCCTCCTGTTCATGTCCTTTATCAGTTCTCGTGGGCTTGGTAGAAATTGCTTTTGTCACTACACAGACGAGGTACGCAAGAACTAAAACATCTAGACGAGGTAAAAACTATAACAGTTTTCTTTTTTCTTTTAAACAATCGTTTCGGGTCTGGTTTTGATGTATTTTAATATCTTTGGCTCATTCAATACGCGGTCATATTGACCGCGGAGTAGAGGATACTCTTCCAGACACTGCAGCGTCTCTGCCTTCCCCAAGGCAACGTAGCTGTTGAGCAGCGCGAAGAAATCTATGTCTGCATACGTCATCTGAAAAATAAAAATATGGAAAAGATATACTCTCAACAAGTTACTCAAAGCGAGATTTTTGAGCTCCCACAATTCAGTCTCGTATTGTAGACATCAACCTTTAATCTCTCGAAAAGAAAGATTTAATCAAAATGTAAAATAAATAAAACGTTTTTACAATAATGCACAACGTACATTTCTCACTGTTTTGGTGGGCCGCTGGCACTGGTCTTACAAATATCACCGACTCTTGTGGCTCTCAGAAAACAATGGGAAATAAACACTGCGAATTATTATCAAAACACCTTACAAAAAACAATCGACTTTATATCCCAGATCCGCAATCTTTGTAAGATCTGTGGCCCGCCAAAACAGTGGAATACACACATTGCGCTTGACTGTGAAAGTGCTTTATAAAGACTTCTACCTACTCAATTTTACTTACAAACGTGAAATAAATGGATGTTCAGCTGTTTTTCAATGCGATACGCGTTGGGAAATGATTGACAGCTCGGTCAATGACAAAATACCTGTTTAATTCCAAACTAGATGCAATTTTGAAGCTCTCTTAACACTGACCCCAAATTGTATACTTTTAGAGAATGATACCTAGTTACCTGAATTTTCTAGCAATATCAAAGCAATTTTCTAATTTAGCATTTTTAGATTCTTTGGAAATAATAAACAGTTATAAAGCGCTTTCCAGAAAAAATATGATTTTCCACATGCATTTTAGCAGCTTTTTAATGTGACGTTTTTCTCTATTTGCAACCAAAGAAAAGGCAAGTACAGATCTCTTATCAAACGTCCTAAATATTACTGCTCTTGTGGTCAACGATCAATTATTACATCAGGCAATATGTCTAAGAAACCTGGCAACGGCTAGGTGAAATAGTGCTGCTTGTTTGTTTGTTTTGAGCTGCCAAGCAAAGCTTACCTTGTCACCGACAAAGAACCCCTTGCCACCATTGTTATCTGCAAGAATCTTCTCAAAGTAGCGCAGCTGAGGCTGGAGAACGTTTTCAATAAACTTCTTTCTGTTTGCTTCCTGAAAGCAAAAACGAAACATTATTTATAATAGATTATTATATTATGTACAAATTTTATAAATACATGCAAACGTTTTCGAGCATTAGCTCATCTTCAGGTTAAAATATGAAAACTGATTTTTCAAAAAATTGCAGTGTTTATATGCTGTTTCTCATTGTTTGATTGTTCAGGTGATTCCCATAGCGATCAGGGAAAGAGTAAAAGATTTGACTTGTTTGTTGAGAGATGGGCGGTTTTTTGCAATTAAGAGAGCTTCAACAATATGGCGTAAGGTCCAAGGTTGAACAGTAACAATAGGTTGCCAGGTGAAAGAATGTTCAGGATGTGAATTGAGGTGTCTCACCGGTTCTGAGAGTTTTGAAGT
The DNA here is from genome assembly GCA_026546935.2 of Palythoa grandiflora. Lineage (NCBI taxonomy): Eukaryota > Metazoa > Cnidaria > Anthozoa > Zoantharia > Sphenopidae > Palythoa > Palythoa grandiflora. Next base: position 11,432 of record JAOCPT020664050.1, read on the forward strand.
GTCTTGATGATCATCGATGCGGGACTGTAAATTGTGTGAAGTTTCGCCCACATACTCATTGTTACGTGAGCATGTGCTTTTGTAAACAACTTAGTTTAAAGACTAAGTTTAAAGAGAGATGATATTTTTTTGTTTGCCACAATATTGAAAATTTACATTGACCTTGAGTGAAGTGTTTTAATGAATTTGTTAGTTTGAGTTTCATTGGCTCGATCTACAGAGAGGTAGCCGGACGGCAATTAATCTTGCGGCGGTCTTCGAACCATTGGGTGGGATAATTGTTTCAGGGCTGTTTGTTAGGGTGTTCAGAATTATTGATAGTATTCATAATAAACTTGTACGGGTAGCCTGTTGGATGCTACACGTTTGGCGCGGTGTAGAGAGCTCAGGATATAATTTTTCTTTAAATTAGTAGGGGTGCTTGATGTCCAGTGAACTGGGAATTTTCCTTTTTTCTTGTAAACTGATTTGATAAAAGATTCGGAAGGCTGTTTAAAGGCAATATAAACTCTGCAATCTTTTGAAAAATTGATATTCATTAATTTTGTTTGTGCATTTTCAAACTGAGATCGTGGTTAGCCCGTTATTTATAATAATATATTATACCGTATATTTATCTATTCAACATTTTTTTACTTAATTGTATTTTTACCTGATGTTTTAACATCATGTATAAACGAATAAAACTATATGCAATTGATTGATTGTTAACGTATAAGGGAGAGGAGTGTATCATTCCCTTAATACTTTCGGTAACTGCACCCCAATAAAAGACATCTTTTGATGTTAGTTGGGTGACATCATCTTGCATAATGTATGCAAAATTGATTATGATGTTTTGCATCTTTAAAAAGTGTTTTCTTCTTTGCAAAGTCTTGAAAAACCAAGTTTTACTTTATCTATAGAGCTAATTTTGCATAAAACGACTCCCTAATAGTGTAATTAAATGACATTCAACTGTTTTGCTGAAAACTTGAATGAAATTGAAAATTCGAAAATCTAAGATGGCGGTCAAAACGGCTGGCGGAAAAGTTGCTTTGTTTCCATGAAACCATTTAAGAAATCAAATGATGGGTAACGAAATTAAAAATTAGATGGTAATTATTGTCTGTGCCAGATGACTTCCTCCCCCCTCCCCCTCCCCTTGTTATGAATTGGGCCCAAACGTGTGATCAATTAATTTTTTGATCCGTTAGCTCAAGAACGAAACTAGAGCAGCTAAAGACGAAAACTGTTCTCTTAACCTCCCCTCTCATGTTAACTTTGTTTCAATTCTTTACTGGAGCTAAGGGTTTTCGTTCCTTGATCAAGGCAAAATTTTAACCCCTTCAGATAATTTTTCCCGCCAGGTCTGTGAAGCTGTTCTATAAAAGAAACAGTTAAACTAAAATGAAATTCCCCAAATTTAAAGCCGTTTTTTCCATTGACGTATGTATCCTACAGCTATTACAATTATAGGGGGACCCAGTTTCTTGATCTTGTACAGGTGATGTAGAGAGTGGGTTTAGTTTAGAAATGGTTACCCTTATTTCCGGATCAAATTGATCAACAATACTCATGGCCTTGTCCTCAATGTCACTCAGATGTTGCACAATCATGTCAGCTACAGCAATCTGTAGATTATCCGTCGGTGCGAGACCTAAAAGCGTTCGAAAGGCAGGTTACTGCTAGGATTCTTTTAAATACTTTTTCAGGTCTTTTCAAGGCCAAATTGCTTTTTTAAGGATCCGTCTAACTACAAGATATAAAATATTGTTACTGGTACATGTAATTTCTTAATAATCTTTACACCTGCTTTTTCAAGTGATTTTGATTTTCAAAATAAAGTTAAATAAAAGTACAAACTTTCATCAAACTTTTATCAGGTGTGTCTCCATGTTAGTATGGGACTTGGGTCCCAAGTTATTAGGCTTTCTATGCTATGTTATGCTATGCTATGCCATGCTATGCTATGCTATGCTATGCTATGTTATGCTATGCTATGCTATGCTATGCTATGCTATGCTATGCTATGCTATGCTATGTGTACTGTGCTGTCCTATGCTATGCCATGCCATGCTATGCTATGCCATGCTATGCTATGCTATGCTATGCTATGCTATGTTATGCCATGCTATGCTATGCCATGCCATGCTATGCCATGCTATGCTATGCTATGCCATGCCATGTCATGCCATGCTATGCTATGCTATGCTATGCTATGTTATGTTATGCTATGCTATGCTATGCTATGCTATACTATGCTATGCTATGCTATGCTATGTGTACTGTGCTGTCCTATGCTATGCCATGCCATGCCATGCTATGCTATGCTATGCTATGCTACGCTACGCCATTCCATTCCATTCCGTTCTGTTCCGTTCTATTCCATTCCATTCCATTCTATTCTATTCTATTCTATTCTATTCTGTTCTATTCTATTCTATTCTATATAAACAATTTTTTTTATCATGAATCGAAGATCTTTTAAAAGATATTGTTTGTTCTTACCATACTCTCTGCAGACATATTTGAGAATAGCTTTGCTCTCAGCGATAACTTTTCCGTCTACTTCAAGAATCGGTAATTTATCAAATGGGCAAATGCCACCTAAAACATTGAAAAGGCAAAACATGTTGAGACAAAAGTTTCTCTTCAAAAATAAAGAACCAATATACGTACTTAACACCATGATTTTACTAGATAGTCCGTAATCTGCAGCCAGACCCCTTCCCCCCCCCCCTCCCCCATCACTTCATTCAATCTCATCAACATTCTGATACTGATAACTTTATTTAACCACGCTAAGTACATCAGGAATATTTACAAAATACCTTAAAATACAAGTCTTACTCAAATTATTTAAAACCTACTCGATTTATAAAATTCAAAAAACAATCTCCTGCTTTACAAGGACGCCGCGAGAAAAACTTTTCACCCTTAGAATTCGTAGCAGCTTATTTTGGATTTAAAATCATTTACTGATATTGCCTGTTTAAATTTGGAAGGCAAGCTACAGTACCACTCCACTGTAGCTAAAGTTTCGTTTGTAATGTTCTGTGCGAGGGAGCGGTACTGTTAGCTTGCCATCTGTATCTCTAAGAAAATAAAAAAGCGTATCAAATCGAATAACAAACTTCGCCCTTGTTTACGTAACATTCACATCAAGAACTTTCTAGAAATTATAATATCAAGGCCTGCAAGGACTTCATTCCAAAAGCTTAAATTCTTTGAACACCATGGATCTCTATCAGTATCTATCAGGACTCAGAAGACATGCGGTTAGGTTTTTGGAACTCGTAATTACTATGATAAATTGGTAAATAGGACTTCCTGTTATAGTTACTTGTGATTTTTTAAACAAATTGCATTTTGTTAATCACGCGTAATGATAACAGGCCGAATTGGACTTTTGTTTTCCGCGCAAAAACAACTCTGACATGTTTGTCAAGTAGACATGACACTCTATGATTGGTCGCGGTTAATATGAAAACAACTTAAACCATCTTTTCAGGTCGCGTAATTTGGTTTTAACATCCGTTGTTTTGATGGGTTAGGTAAATTGTTCATTTTCTTTGTGAAAACATCCACATTTAAACCGGTAAAAGCGTCAATTTTCAGGATATTTTCGGAATAAAGGAGTTTCATCAGGAAAAAGTTGATGTTTTGATGGCTGACGGCTAAGTTTGATGATTGATGACTCTTAAAAAGTAGGCCTTTTTGACAATTGACGCAATGCGGACCCTCATAATTGGATAATACGTTTTTGTCGTATGCTGTTATATGATGCAACCTTAGTATTCAGATTTGTGCTATAGTATTTACATTTCGACAGTTGTTGTAGCTAGTGGTTGTTGGGTGGTTTTAGTTAGTTTTGAGTAGTTCAGTGTGGGTCGGGTTCGAGACTGTTTCAGGTGTTTCCGAGTTTTATTAACTACGAAAATCTAATACTCAAATCACATACAAACCGTTCACGCCGCCGGTGTCTTTAAAGATCTTTAAAGGTCTTTAAAAAAACACCCAGTTAATAGGACCAAAGACCATTTGCTTTGGGTCAAAGAACGTATATTCATAAATACCATCACTAAACTCAATAAGCGAAATCAATAAACAGACTAAATTGTCAAGAAACTATGAAAGTGTCTGTAAAATATCAAATCCAAATAGTCAACGTGACAACGTTTATCAAGTTGCTTTGAAGTGTGACAGAGAACATGCAGCTATGAAATATGATATTTCTTCGACGACCAAATAATTTCTGCCCCTCAGTTGTTGGCGCATTTGGCAGTGTTGTAATTTATCTTTTCAGTATTTTATTCTTCTTTGAATAAAGGCACAAATTTACCTTTCAATAGTTTCATTATAATGACAAGAGCTACTGTATGCACGAATTTAATGCACGAGTGCTTCATCTCACGTGTAGCTAGATGCCAACAAAGTGATTGATCTTTGCTTGAACTATGGGGCAATCTGGCCAAGCGAAGATATCTGTATTAAGTTCCGTATTATACAAAGAAGACCTGATCACGAGTGCATCTAGTTTTCAAATAACTTAGTAACTACTAATAGGAGTTCAGAAAGAACTCAGACAAACATTCAGCGAGGGAATTAGCAAACAGCGGAAGTACTAAACTTAATGACAACTCAAACAAGTTTAGTAATAGGTATTCTTGAGTATTCTATTATATAAAAATTGATCAAGCGAATGACCCCTTCACGACGAGCGCGTTTATATATCTCTTTAACTTGTTGAGATAAAGACCAAGCAAGGAAAAGTTTTAGTTTGACATCGTAATCGCTAATATTTTGGTTATGTTGTTCCTGTTTTCATTGTGTTTGGAAGCTGTCGAGGATACAACATCCAGGCCAACACGAACTAGTCCGTATAATTATATTATATAATATGAATTGAAACTGAAGATCACACGCCAAACGTTTTGGAAAAACAATTTTGAAATAACTATGAACTGAACGAAATATCTAGGAGAGGTAAGGAATCCAATATCAAATGGAATACTAACTTGCTTTGATTGGCGGCCAGTCTTGAAGATAGGTTGCAGGGGAAATGCGAAAATCTTCAAATTCCACTCCAGCTGCAGCAAAAGCAAGCCTGATGATTTCACCACGAGACTTAATCCCGAAGTATGTAAGCTTATAAACCGGCATATCTGCAGTGCAACACGCAGTGTTGGCGGTCCAAGTTATAAATGGTGAACGAATGATGACACTAAATGATTCGGGGTCGTAAGGATCAGTTTTCCGGAAGTGGAAAAAGAGAAGTGACAAGTTTATCACGTAGTCAAAGCCCACACGCTGGCTTGAGTTCATTTTATATTTAGTTGATAAACGTTTTCAAACTTTCCACTTCTTTAAAGATCGATAATCTTAATTGTTTTTTTTATGGGGCGAAGAGTCGAGGAATACTAAACTATATATAGCAATAAAACCTTTTCCATCCGATAATTTTAGCAAATACATAAGAAAAATTAACCTGAAAAATTTCATGTTTGTGGTATTCAATATACGAACAACGAACAAAAACACTGTAATTGAAAACACTTATATTTCGGTCTGATTGCAAAACCATCGTCAGAGTGAATAAATATTTACAACAAGTAACTAGTTTATATAGAGCAATGTCGATTAGAATA
>JAOCPT020664806.1:0-17039 GCA_026546935.2 Palythoa grandiflora
CCCCCCCCCCCCCCCCCCCCCCCCCCCCCCCCCCCCCCCCCCCCCCCCCCCCCCCCCCCCCCCCCCCCCCCGCGGGCGGGGGGGTGTTTTTTTAGTATTTTTTAAAGCCTTTCAGCCTCAGCCAGTATATCAACATCAAGAGGGATCAAGAAACTAATCAGAAGCACTTGTACTTCTCAGTTGAATCAAAATTGTCTCCCTACTTATTAATAAGGTTTGTATGGTGATTGGTAAGGAGCACTTTGCAACACATCATGGTGTGTTTGGGGCCGCATAAAAGGTTTAAAAATAAAGCTGCAGTGGTAATAGTTACCTTTTTTTTAACTACTGACTCTAGCTCAGATTTGAAATCCACCTGTGCTCCCTCTGCTTGGCCAGGAGTTCGTGTAATGTGACATAACTTGTTGAGATCATCTTTACATTGTTTTATAAGATATGATCTTGGTAAATCTTCACCTCCAGGAGACATTGTCAGTTCATGGTATGAGTTATCACCTATACAGAACTTGTCTAAAAGATACAGAATGCTTTTCACTTTCTTCTGCTCCTCTTCAAGCAAATCTTTGTACGACCTCTTTTCTTTTTCAGTGTATGCCATGGTGTGGCTCCCACCCATGTCATCTGACAAAGTCACAGACTGTAGGTCAAGCCCAAAAGTCTTGGCAAACCATAGTGCTTTTTCAATTCTTGTCTTGACTTTTCTAATCTGTCGCCGTTGCTGCCGCTCACCTACCTCTCCAATCTTTTTGGAACTGTTCCTGAATTCTAGGTGTTGTCCCAGCTTATTGATATAAGAATGCAATTCTTGGTTCTCCTCTGCAAGTTTCTCAATTTTATCACTGGACTCATCTAGGGACTTGGTGATTTCCTTTGTTGTGGCTTGCGCTTTGATCATTTGGCAGTAAAGCTCTTCACAGCGGTTCTTCAAACATTCATTTTCCTGCTGGAGTTGCTCGTTTTTATGTACTTCTTTCTGTAATTCAGACTCAACGTCGGAAATTGTCACGATCTCATCTGCATGTACTGCAATTTTGACGTTGTTTTGAAGTAACTTCCGGTACGAAGCCCCACTTTTCCCAAAGAATTTCTTTTTTATTTCAGCACAGGATCGCCTTAAACGTCCCTCAATTCGCTCACAGTCATTTTTTATCCGTACTGCAACTGAATCCCGAATAAACGCGTTAAGAATCTGTACATAAGTACACTCTGTTTCTTTCAGCGCCCCATGATATTTGGCCTCATGCCACTGCTTCAAACACTCATATGGAATATGGACTGTAAGAATTATTTCTTCCGTAGAAACACACTGACGGCGAACGTAATCGAGGCAATGCTCAGAATCAACTTGTATACGGCTCTCGAATTTTTTCAAACTCAGCAAATTTAAAATATCGGACATTGTCGGTCCAGAAGTAGAGTAGAGCTGTGATGCGAGTTTACTAGCCCTGCTTTTTGAATTCAAAAAGCTTTTAAAACAACTAAACTGAAGTCCGTGGAAGATCAGGGTGATAAGGTCAAGGTCACTCCAATGACAACAAGTATCTTCTGTTTTGAATATTCGCGGGAATTTGGTACGAACGCTGACCAATAACACCGTGTGTATCCCAGATGTCTTTGCGGCAAAAGAAAGCTGGTTTTTCACTGAAAATTTTGATACCAAACATGGCGGAGTTTCTGCAAAAACTTGGGTTTTATGAAGAAAAAACAGTGTTAGCTTCACCAAAGAACTGCAAAATGTGACTCACGTGACACCTTATACCCTGATCTTCCACGGACTTCAGTTGAGTTGTTTTAGAAGCTTTTTGAATGCAAAAAGCAGGGCCAAAAAACTCGCATCACAGCTCATAACCGACGAGTAAACAGCCCAACTGGTACTTTCTGTGGAACAACTTCGGCAAATATGGAACGTTCACGAGGTAGAGAGCTACGGCGCTACGAATTCTGACTATGTGGCTGAAAGTGGGTGTTTTGGCGTCTCCGATACAGCAAATGACTGGACCGTGTTTCGTAAATTTTTACTTGTGAAAAGCAGGCCGAAGAGCGAGGGAACTGGAAATCTAAACAAGTGAAAGACCCAAGAACGTACACCAAATCCACGTCGAACTTCGGCAAATGATGCAGGTAAGACATAATTCGCTATATTTGCCGTTTATTTCATTCGCTCAGTGTGTGATCAGTAATGCTTCGAGGACATTTTAAAACTGGATTTCGCGCACGCGCAGTACAGAGGTCCGTATTTTCTGGCCATGTTTACGCGGTAATTTTACCTTGGTAGCTAAACAATGTTGGCAACAACTGATTGCGGTGTGGATATATTATATAACAGGTCCACTTAACGAAAGATTAATGCTAAATGCAGATAATCTCTATTATTAGCGGAAAGCATCAATAATATTGCTCTTTTGTAAGAAGTTAGGGGCGCAGCTAACCTTTAATCCATTAAGGGCTTAATAGGAATTTATGTATATATTATATATATAATCTTTTTTAATAGCCGAAAGGTGAATAACCGCTATATATCAACGTTTTATTTGGAAAAATAAGATATTGAATTTCAATCAATCATAAATGAAAAATTGCTGAGGTTATTAACTATGCAGAACTTTGACTTTGTAATAGTTTTTGAGCAAGAAAAAGACCAGAATTTTCAAATAGTTTTGAGGAAGAAAAAGACTACTAGTTCTCTCGTTAGATGTTGAAAAAAAATTGATATATAAACGACTTACCCTGTAAAATTTGGGCTTATAGGTTAAATGGAAAAAATGTCTGGCTACGCCCTTGGAAGTAAAGTCGGACAAAAAAGGCCCACATTTTCTGAACCCTAAATTATTATCTGTTGCTCTACCTGCTTTTAAAGGAAGATGTAGAAGTTTAGGCTTTAAAAAACGGTTAATTTTAGCATCTTTGGTTCATGAAAACTTGATTCTACCGGTACCACATCAATTCAGTGGTCAGTTTGTGGCATGTATTAGGTTTTTCATTTAATCCACTTGAATGGATGCAGATAAAATCTTAATGCGAAAGGAGACCAGAAATCTACTATATTTACCTCTCTTACAAATATTCCTTCTACTTATCTCAGTTTTTCATATGATTTTACTTAGTTCCACATATATTTATCTATAGATCGCTTATGGCCCGGAGTACCAAGGTCCAGTGACACACCATTTTTGAAGTGGATTCAATTTCTCTTTTCTTCAGTCACAAATACAAAATTCGTGCGGCGAGTAAATAACGCATTTATAGAAAAAGTCAAAGATCAGACCGACACAATTAAAGGATATACAAGTTAAAATACATATCAATGTGTTGTTGATAGATATACTGAGAGATTCGTGTTTTAGTGGTAGTTATTACTGCAATGTGGGTGATCGGCGTCTCATGCAATATTTAAGAAAACGGAGCGTTAAATACTCACACTATCTAAACCTCTTCTTTACATATTGATTTTAAGCCGGTAATGTCAAACGAGAGTTTTAAAACAACAGTTATAAAGGGGAAGAAGTATAAATTTACAGATATAATACAGAATTGTGTTTTTTTAAATATCTTACTGTAGTAACTGTTTCGTGTTCTATGAATTGTGTCTATTTTTGGGCTATTACTTTTTAAACTATCTTCTGACAATGCGAAAGATTTTGAGTCAATCGTATCCCGGTCAAAAGAGGAAGTCGTATTCGGAACGAAAAGTTCGTTCATAACTGTGGTACTTTCGAATAAATCACAGTTTGACACAATTTTAACCGCAGACTACAGCCAGGAATATATCACTCATTATCAGTGAATATTTCAACGAAGTTTCATCCATTTTCCAAACGAAAATTCAGTATTAAGTATTTTGGAAAGGCGCAGTTAGTTTGTAAACTTAAATGCGACTACGGTAAACTGAATTTTTAAGGACTGGCAATTCAGCTGGAAACCTATAACAGCAAAAAGATGATGGTTCTAGCACATGAGATTTTGGAGTTAACTCGTAACAATTTACAGTTTCACATGCACTCTAAGAATTACTTGACTGTGTAGATTGATTTAAAACGGCTTTCATAGTTTTTAATATAAAAATTAAAACTATAAATGAACGATGAATGAAACATGCTCACCTTCGCAAACTAGCTTTCATAGTAGACATCTTTTGTCTCAACGTGCGTGACTGATGTACTGGATAGTGTACGTATCTACTTCCTTTGTGCTCATGGCTGACTACTGGGAATTAAGCTAACTTGTGGCCGGACAGATTGAGATAAGAACTGGTTTTTTGAACAATTGAAATGCCGGCGACAAATGAGAACAGGAAGCAGCCAAAAAAACGCAATAGCCATCAGTCAGTTTACATGAATAAATAGTTTGTAAGTCAGAAACCGATTCAGATAATCGTTAGCACACTAAAAAATATCTAGCTATTCAAATCTAATGTTGACTATTTAAACTGAAAATAAAACATATCTATAGTGCGATTTGGAATTACTTGATAATTGCTTTTAATTCCTAAGAATTAACCTTTTTTATAAATGTCAAAATAAAACATGTGTTTTTTTGGTAGTTGATATAAAAATATATATCCATTTCTGTTATATATGGAAATAATTCTTGTATGAGTTTAAATCTATTCAATAAAGTTATATCATTATTAGCTCGTTGACGCTAGCTTTAGTGGCTCACAGCCTGTCGAATAGATACTTTTTCTTAATTTATTCTTCTTAGTGGAAAACAGCTGATTTTTTCATTAGATGTGTGTTAGCTCAACTGAATGATCATTGCCTTCTAAAAAACCTACTGATGTGTATAACTTGTATGCATCTATAAAAAAAAACTAGATCTTCCGCGCGCTAGACCGAAAAATACTCAGAAGCTCTGCTATATGAAAAAAAAAAAAACATAACAAAGGTTTACAAATATACCCAATTTGTTCCTAAAAAAAGCTATCCTATCCTGCTAATTTCTTTTAGTTCGATATCTTAAATCTAAAGGTGGTTGATAAATTCTGCCAAATAAGGAGTGATTAACAAAGGATTCATACATCGTGCGGCACTTCTCGTTTCTATACTTCTACCATAAAGAAGTCAAAGAAGTCCTAATGCCACTTTGATTTAAGATAGATACAATTGGACGCGTCTCACCTTGGTTAACTCAAGCAAGCACCATTTTACGATTACCAATGCGATCTTTTTTACCAGTGAAGTTGCGGTGAGTTAGATGTTGATAAACACTATGGGCAAATTTACCACAAATCATTATATACAAGAGACTTTTGATGCGGTACTTATTAAATAGACTCTAAGTTGATAAAGCCGCCAATACTCTTCACTGAAACAAAGGAAATGATAATGAAAAAGTTCTTTCAGTTTTTATGTCTTTTGAGCATGAATGACACAGCTGTCATGCACTTTAATAGTTAAAGTGCACAGATTTCCGCTCATTGGACATCACATTTAAGGACCCCTCACGGATAAGTGGATTTTTTGAGCTTTTCTCTGTGGTTGAATTCAATATTCACGTACTTGCCCTGCTTAAAATCCGCCCAGAATTCTGCCGTTATGTTTAATTATAGAATTGTTTTGCATATTACTGAGTTACTCAGCAAACCGCACGTGGTTTTTCAAAACTCTCGCGCATGTCAGTATATACCCACGCTTTGTTTGAATTTTGAAACTCAATCCTGTTGGTGGTTTATTAAAATTACGAGTATTGACACAGTGTTTGTAAAATTTGGCTTGATTACAAGTTAATTTATCAGAGAGAAAGAACGAAACGTGACGACTCGGAGGTTTTACAGATGACGCTAGAAAATTAACTTGACCACTACAACAGAACAGAATTTGGCCGATGCAAAATTCTACTATCCTACTTTCCTTTTCCTCAAAAAGGCAATGAGGTAAAAATCGATGTTGGCCATCATGAATTATCTTGCTTTCAAAGGAAAAAACTATTCAAAAGCAAAACTGAGCTGAGCTACCCTTAAAATGTCTTATTTTCCAGTGCTGTTTGTTCCAAGTTCTCTAATTGGTTTAGAAGATTATTATAGTATTATAAAGGCTAAAGACTAAATCAAAATGTACAAAAGGAAAAATGGTTTCATTGTTACCCTTCCTATATCTTGATTCTTTGCCGTTTTAGATTATAACTTACCTGAACTTCACTGTTTTGCACAAACCGAAAGCGTTTTCAATTTTTTTCCTACGGAGTCCGTTCGTGGTTCACGGTAATGTGTACGGAGACTTCTAAGCCAACTAGCACTGTTCAGTGGTTTCTACGCCTGCAAATCTTTCTACGCGTATTAACGCCTTCGTGTTGCGATCGTGCGTGAATTAAGCTTTTAGTAAACAACTACATTTATGTGGTTCTTGTCTTACAACGAATGCTTGTTGTTGTGATTTGTCAACACGTTTAATTTTAATTGACTGGTTCAAAACAAATTTGCAAAAATTTTGATATCCATTTTTCGCTCTGTTGCTCAGTAGGAGGTTCCGCCGTATGGTATGAATCTATATCATTTTTTGTACACTTTATATTATTTTGGTACTAATTTTTCTTTTGTTTTAAAAAATTATATTATTTTAATGTTAGATTTTTAAGCTTGGTTCACACTGGGTGAAATATGAATAAGCACATGCAAATTCCTGTGTGAACATTCATGAAGTTAGCGATAAAAGTTGCAAGCAACCGTTTACGAGAACACTGCGGTCGCTAATCAGCTTGAAACATTATAGAATTTTATAAAAAAGCAAAACCAATACTAAATTGAATCAAAATTAGATTATTTTTTTGGATGCGTGACACCATAAATAAAATGCCACAAAAACGTTTATTGTGAGTTTAAATTGTTTTTCGTACATGTAAGAATTAGCATTTTCCTTTTTCTTGTGCCTGCGTTTATTCCTATTTGACCTTGTTTTGCCAGTGTGAATTATTCATATCCGTGAAACAACCATAAGCAACAGCAGCAGGAACCGCTCCCTTCTCGTCCGTCATTTTCTCACCTCGTCACCAGTCTACTTAGCGCGTGATTACTTACTGATTCCTTTTGTTTATCTCACCCGTGTGAACGTCCCTCAAGTTTAAGGTGTATTGAAAATGCGTAGGTAGGTAGACTGATAAATACTCTCAGTGTGGGGTTGGTTTCGTTGGTGGCTTTAATTTTGCTGTCTGAGTTGGTATTTCTCACTGAACTGACTCAAAAATACTTATCCTGACATTTAGTCGAGGTTTATTTCTACCTTTGACTTAAATCCCATTTACCGAAAACGAGTGTCTGCATCGTTTTCATTTCTGTTCAACTGACGTTCTGCCCCTCGTGTTTTCCCACAGAACCAAAGGTCGAAGGTCAAGAGGTTCAACAATTGCCTCCCACGCGCACAGAGACGGGTAAAGACTTTACATTCCTTGCCTATCACTTACTAAACTCAACGACTCTTTATTAATCTTAACGAATCCTTAACGGAATTCCAAATATCCCGACCTTTCTTATGCCTAATTTGAATGCGGTTTTCACTAGAAGAGACAAAGAAGAGAATAAAGTGCAGTCAGTTTAACCACAGATGGTGATTGGTTTGAATATATTTATTCTCTGACTCAGCAATTGTACTTCACTCTCTCATAAGGGGAAATGCGTCACTGGATCAAATGCATGCATAATCAATTGACATACACGTATCAGCCCTATTTCAGCAAAATTGTACGATTCATTGAGTTTAACTTTGTTTGGAGTACGTCTTCAGAAAAACTGACGTTTTGAGTGTTATGCTTTCGTCAGAAAAGAATTCCAGAATTTGTACTTTGACCAAGGGACACAGCGCGAGTGGTACATGGTACAAACTTTGTAACCTTTGAGAAGATTATGATTTATGGCCTTGGCCAAACGTTGAACTTCATATCTCATTTGCATTAGATTCGGCACATGTCATGTGAATTTTGTTGATGTTTGACCCGGGTCTGTGCCATCTTTTTGTCTTTCTCGTCGACACAAAACACATTTTCATCTATTCTTGATCTTTACATTCCTGTGTGTCTTGTCCTTTGCACTCAGTTAAATATAGAAGTTGCTTTAAGCTTGATATCGTGATAATGCTTATTTCACAAGTTGGCGAATCAAAAAATAATCAAAATACATTTTATAAGTAGGTTAGATAATTTGAAAAATTGTAATATTGATTATTGATCTGGTTTTTAATTCAAACTAAATATTAGTGAATTCAGTAATTGGAAAAATATATTACTAATTAACTTGTATCCGAAATTCCTCCAGAGGTAAATTTTCATCTTCTTTTCTAACTCCAAATTGAGATCGGCGTCTTGGCGATCGTTTACGACACTTTTTTTATGACTCTTTCCATAAAATACAAAAGAGTTTTAAAAATAAAAAAACAGGTTAAAATGATATGAAAAGGTCCTCTTGAAAAATAAGATTTGCGGATAAGATAATGTGGTTGGTAAATTGGACGTGGCGAAATTATTTTGGATTCAAATATAATAGTTGGCCTCGTTAAAAGTATAAGTTTAAGCAATTGTACCCCGATTCGGAAAAAAAAATACTTCTTTCAACAGATCATTTTTTAATACGTTAAAGCGCAAGAAAAGAATTTAGTATAAGAACTTTGTTAGTAGTTTATAGATTTTCAGTTTGTCTAGCTGAATAAAATGCCTATAACTGTATAAGTTGTTAGTTTTTTCTTAGTTAACAAGAAAATCAATTTGTCGCTGCCGTGGAAAATTCATTCTACAATATCTTTTAAAATTAACTCTTGGGATTTTAGTTTCAATCTCATCCGTTTGGCTTTAAACATTGTTTTTGTACAAAAATTTCAATTGTTTAAAGTTGTTGTCAAATGCCTGCGTAAGCTCGATTAACTTATCAATGCAGATATATTATAACAGAACGAATGGTCGGGTAAATACCTGTCCAGCAAGTCTCTTGGTATAAGTCCAGCTTGTCCACTTCTCTGTATTAGAAAATACAAAATAATTTCAATGATATGCATGGGAAGGTAACATTCGCTTAAACACCCACTTCAGTTCTAAATTACTTTGGTTTTTACGTCACACTGAGAAAAGTATGTTTCCGTTCATTTTCTGGTTTGTTCTCTAGTTTTCAACAGAATTTTAACATAGAACAGTACTCACAGAAACTAAGAAACTAATTAAAGTTTTTAATATTTTTCGAATTTTCATATCAGTTCAATTTAGATATTTTTATTCTTTATAAACTAAGATAAAGATCAGAAAACTTCCTTTGAGCCTATACTAAAGATCTCAGCTTTAACGATTCTTATGAGATTCTTAACAAGTTTTTAAAGTATTTTTATAAAATTCTTTTTTATTAGACAAATTCTAATATAAAAATTAATATAAAAAAGCCAGTTAAATTGTTCTTGGAAAACGAAAACAGCCGGAGGGTTCCAGAAATTGGAATTTTTATAAATTTGCATGAAACAAATTGTAACACAATAATGTTTACATATATATTTTGCTATTTATCAAAAAATTTCATCTGTGAAACATAAACAAAATAGATCGTTTCCTTTGAGTAAAAAAAGTTTTAGTTTGCCTTAACGTCAAATCTACTGTAAAATTCTCAAACTGTTCAACATTGAAACATTTCTAAAAAGGGATTAATAATACGTCAGAAACGGTAAGCCGGCCTGCGCGTACATGATCCTTCAGTTTAAATTAGAAAATTCTTATTTTTTGATATTTTGAGCCTCATATTAATTTCTTACGGAAAGAATTTCACAATTCTTGTACAGGAAGAATTATCAAAAAAAGAATCATAAGTGTTTGACGTAAACCGTTTATAAGTGTGATAACCGGATTCTGGGAGACAAAATAATGGGGATACTTTATACTCCTTGCAGTTAAAATAAGAAATGGCGTAGGCAGAAAGTATGCCTAAGTTTGCTTTCGTTCTGTGGCCATAATTGAAAATCTCTTCCCGTGCAGACGACAAATACTCAAGATTGAAAACTTCCAAACACTTACAGGCCAAAAGCCTTGTCAATCTGACAGTTTAAGATGCATCATCGTCATGCACAATTACTAACCCGAGAAATGAAGACATCGTTAGTGAATCCAAGTTTTGCCTTTGGATAAAAAAGACAAAAAAAACGAGTCTGGTGTTGTAACAATATTTGTATACTTATTTCAACTTCATTTTAAGAAATATTTTCAGTGCTGTTCACGGGAACGTGGAAGTAATTGATTCGAGTGGCAATTGTATAATTAATCGAGTTTGCAATTCCTTAATTTTAAGGCTTATAATATAAAGAATTTAAAACCAACTATAAACGAAGGCCTGAAAACCTCCAGAGACCCAGAGCCATTCTAATCTGCAAATAATCATACTGCTTCTCTTTATTCATTTTCTAATGAAAGTATGAAATCCCCCAGAGACCATAAGTTTTCGATTATAAATTGTGAATTCTTTGTAATAATTGCTTGTAAATTCTTTTTTCATAACATAATTATGACTTGAAATGAAGGCGAAATATTGTTACAGCACCAGATTCGGTTTTTTTTTTATCCAAAACTTGGACTCATCAACGATGTTTTCATTTCTCGGGTTGGTAATTGTCATTACAGGCCAAAGTCAGTAAAGTCATCACTACTGCAAAAGTACGCTGGTTCGTTCTTCGCTTCCCTCGTTGAGACATACCTTAAAATGAGCTGGTTATACTCCACAAATTAGCAAGAAAGCCGTTTATCACTGACCGTGTACTTCAAATGAAGCTGTCACCGCGTCGGAGATGCAAAACTGAAAGAAGTTCGTCTTAAATTGAAGTGAAACATCAAATTGTCCGAAATAAAGAAGCAAAATGACAATACATTATATCTGATTGGTTCTGGTCACGCTGACTGTTACATCACAAACAACATTTGACAAAAGTTTTATTTTTAAGATAGATTTTACAAATTCCTAAAACAAAATTCGATCGACAAGACCTTGAAAAATACTGTCTGAACCGGATTATCACCTAGGCAAGTAAACAGATTCATTAAAGTACAAAAGATCATTGGTGTCCCAAAAATATCAGGGAAGCCGGATGAGATTTAATGCTAACCGGAGGAAGAAAATTGAATGCGTTGCCGTAGATGAATTTACCCGCAACTTCCTGCGCTCCGCCGTGAATTATAATGATGTCCTCTGAAAGAAGCCATTTGGAACTTCTACTTTGTCATCCAATGATAGTTACCAGTCTAAAAGAGTTTTGTTTGGTAATCAACACACTTCTATTCCTCAAAACAACCATATCAGACTCAAAACAACCATATCAGACTCAAAACAACGAGAACTTGAAGGAATAGTTTACCACGCTACGAAGAAGCCGGCTGTGGATAAGACGTTTCCAAACACAATCATTTTCGGAATTTCTTTTTTTGTCACAGGTCAGTAAAATAAAAGAAACTTTCTGTATCATTTGAATCCCACACAATCATTGTAACAATGAGATAATGTGAAAATGTGTAACTCCTCTCAGTGATTTTAAAAACAATTCTAAACTTTAGACTTGTGACAATGTGGTATAACGTGCGTTTTTCATGCGTTCCTTTTTTTGTTGTGTTTTATAAAATAGTTTAATTACTACATGCGCTCTGATTGGTCAACAAGTGTGGTTTCATAGCGCTATCAAGCACGAAAATGACTTTTGCTGTCGCCAGGTTGTGAGAGTTTGCAGTTTCATGAAAGAAAAAAACTATACGCGCCCCTGTATTGTCTTTCTCTTTCTTTAGTGTAGCCGGAAAGTAATTATTTTATAATAGAAATAAAAAATATTTTCCGTGCCTTCATAACTTGGTGAAAACTTTGGCAAAGTTTGTGAGAATTCTCGAGCACATAAAACGCTCGACTGCGTCTCGGGTTTTCACTGATCTGCTCTTGAATTCTCCCAAATGTTTCCCTCTGTTTTCACCAGGCCATGAATGCACGGTAGTGAATACAAGTGCAGGTAAAGTTACAAGTTCAATTCTTATAACTCACAAAAAAAAGGAAGCAAAAAATTTCAACAAAATGAAGAACAATGAAACGCTTCATCAAATATTTGTGGGAAGTCAGGTTGGCGTATTGCCCAGCAGTCACCACTCGTGCCTTTCACCTTCGCCTCTACTGAGCCTACGATCCGGATCGACTCATGCCACGCGGTCTCCGCGCGTGACTGCTGAGGTTTGTTGATCTCAATCTGTCTCCGAGGTTTTTTTTCAGGTACTTGCTAACTCCAAGTTTTACTACAACTGTTTTGCCTTAGAAATATTGCTAGTAAGGGACTTTGAGTCCTATTCGTTGTCTCCTTCGGATTTTTCCGAGAAAAAATGTTAATAAATACTTGGTTCGTATAAATTTTGTTGCATACTGAGAGGAAAAGACTGACACCGCCTGTTGTACCTCGTTCGGTGGTGTTAGAAAACACAAACTTAATTAGCCTTTTAAGGATGTTAATCAATACCGTTAAATAACCGCATTTTGACCAAGCATGAATTAGTTTCGCTCAGTATGCATGAGCACCGGAAACCACCAGTGTTAATAATTTTACCCACACTTACGATGCATGATAATGCCGGAAAGCATTTTTTCAGTCTATTTTCAAGTGTTTGTTTCCAGAATACGTCGGGCAACCATTTAAATACGATTTACCGTAAAGGGTTGAGTTTGTAAAGCCGCCTTAACCACAAGTAGTACGATGTTTAGTTGAGTGTATTTGAGTGTTTGAAAATGTTCTGGTTTTACACTATAGCTTTAACAAAACTACCGGTATATAATCTTCTAATGAATGAGTCAAATCAACGGAGAAGATGATAAAAGTTGTAATCGGCGCCTTATTATTTTAAAATATTTCCTTGTATTCTTCAATGAATGCCGGTACTAGTAAGTTTTCATATTGATTTTGTGCGGATGCAATACGCCCACGAGTTTTCCTATTGCTCCTTTGTCTTCAGAACGGAATGTGAAATGCGCGGCACAATCCCACGCAGACACTACTGGAGACTCAATGCACACCTCAGCAGTTATCAGTTAATAATGGTAATAGGACTGTGTGGAGTCTAATTCAGTCTGAATGAATTGGACTTCACTCATTCCTATTGTAAATAATTAATCATAATCATTACAATTTTCGAAAAACAAAAAGTGCAATTTCAAAAATGGCTTTTATATGTAACTTTTCATTTATGGTAAATAGAGACATTGTCTAAAGTTACAAATTCCTTGATTTTGGAAAAGGTCCCCTACTTTGAAAGACAATTTGCAGAGTTGCTATAGTGATTGTAATTAAAGTTGTGATTGGTGGATTTAGCTGAAAGGACTTAAAATGATTGGCTCATGTAACTGGCCAATTACAGGTGTCCAATTACAGTCAACTGTCTGATTACAATTTTGCTAATTAATTACTGCAAAATGCAGTAGTTTATGCACCAATCACATTTGGGGAAATTACACTGAATCATTATAATTAAGTCGGAAATTGTCGTGCTATTGGCAAAGCTGAAGAGACTGGGTGACTCAAAGCAAATTATTGCATAATAACTACGCATTCCGTCTTCGAGTAATGAAAGGACTCAAAGTTATAAAAAGCCATTTCTCTTCAAGAATATATTTGAGATCACCGCCTAAACCGCTCTCGTAATTTTCCTTTCTGCTGCGGGAATTTCTCGGGGACGCAAAAGAACGTGCTGGGCTCCAAGACAAAACACAATTAACAAGAAAAATGTGATTTTCTTTGTTTTACATTTCCCAATGGAGTCTAGCACATTCTTTTAGCATGGCCTATGTTGTGCCATGTGACCTCTTGCTGGAAAGTACCAATTCTAGAAAGGAAAACCTCACTGAGAAGTCACTTTTAACTACGCGCGCGCACAGCCATTTCGATTTCGACCACTGAGGCACAGCAACCGTGGACAGCTGTTTCGTTTGTACAGCATACAATTGAAATCCTTGCTCAGAAATGAAATCCCATCAATATTTCTCTTCCTATTAGACAGTTTTCGGTAATATTGTACACAAATAACTTGTAACTTGTTACAATTATAATTTATCTATAAATTTCGAAATATCGATAATGTTAATTGGATTTCATTTGTGGGCAGAACATAGTCTTTGTCAGTCAATTTCTGGCCAGATACTGATAAGTTTTTGTAGCTTTCCTTCTGGAATGGTCATCATGAATTTAACTTATCAGATTTCAAAACAAGTGAAACAATTGTTATTGAACTATGAAATTGAGTTTAAGAAATCAGTTCAATGTTTATTTCCGTAAGTTGAGTCGAGGAATTAAGATTACGCCTCTTAGTTCTCCCCCCTTAAGAGAAACCCAGGAAAAAATTAAACATTTAGTTTATGTTTTTAATTCATTTTAAACCTGGTTCACACTTGTGAAATAATCACAAAGCACAAGCACAGAAAAATCCAAGTGTCAACATGCGTGAAATAAGCACAACCACAAAAAAAAGAAACATTTTTCTTGTGCTTGTGCTTATTTCGTTTGTTTCGCCAGTGTGAACACTATGAAAGAACTGATAAGCAAAGAACACAACACACAGACCCCTTTCGCGTGCCAACTTTCATTTTCTTGTGCTTATTTCACGTGTATGAACATAGTTTCCTTATGCTTGTGCTTATTTCTCAAACTGTGAATCAGGCTTTATCGTTACTTGCCCACGCATTCAATAGATTTCTTAAAAGAATTATGCTTTGTGTGTTGCATTTTTTATCTTTAATGTAGAAAATACATCTCGGGTTGTTTGTGGATACCCGCACCACCTGTGGGTGCTTTTATAATAAATTATCTATCTATAAATAAAGCCGTGAATGAAAACCATATCAGTGAAAAAAAAGCTGCGATAAAATGGTCCAATTGAAAAAGCCGATGTAAATACTTTCAACCAATCACATCGCTAGTATCATTGTGTCAATAGTTTTGGGACGCACGTTTCCCGCCTTTTTTTAACCTCGTTCCCAGGGCTTTTTCCTAAAGTTGGTGTCCCGCCCCCAGGCCCCCAACACCAACTCTAGGGAAAAGCCCTGGGAACGATTTCAATGTTTGTGATTATCTCTTGCTTTCACGACTAGAAAAATTAAGTGAAGGCGGCCGGTTATTTTTAGGAAAAAGGGAAAGGGAAAGGAAAGGAAAGGAAAGGAAAAGAAAAGAAAAGGGAAAACAAAAAGAAAGGGAAGAGAAGGGAAAGGGAAGAGAACAGAAGGAAAGGGAATGGAAGGGAAAAGGAAAGCCTGAAGGGGAAGAAAATGTGTGGAGAGGAAAGAGAAAGAGAAAGGATTGAGAATGGGAAGAGAAGAAAAGATAAAGGAAAGGAAAGCCAGGAAAAAAAGGAAACAAAACGAGAGAAAACAAAAGGAAAGTCTTAGCAACCGTGCAAAGTAAAGTACTTGATTGTTGATAAAGTCACAAGTTGATGCCACGAATCTTGCATCTACCTACTTGCTGTTAAATGGTGACTCATTTGCAATTACTTTTATTTTGAGTGTACGTGGGTAGGGCGCAATACCCCCTGCAGCTACCTTAAATAAAAGTGGACCTGAGTGCTAGCAGAAAAAAAACCGCAACCAACCGTGGGCAGAAATTCTGCTTCTTTGAGAGATTGTTCTTTTATTTTAAATATTGATGCTAAAAGTAATTTTCAGTACTAGGTGTATAAATATCATGCAATAAATGACCTAATCGGCTGGAAATATTCTGTAACGACCTCCCGCTCGTTTGGGCTGCCTATGCATATATCACAATATTTAATATAGGCCTGGTTATCGGCACTCAGAGCCAGTCATAGCCATCGAGAGGCACACAAGTCGTGAGTACTTAATCTAACCTAGTTTTAGCGTATTTCTGTTGTTCATACTGCCTTGTAAGTATAGTAATTATTGTTTATACTTTATGTTTTAGTTTGACGGGTTTGTAAGATTTGGAAGCGATAGAATTACAGTCTAATTTGTCGATGTGTGAAAATCTTGAGTCGGCCAGAGTCGCCAAATTTAGCTCCCGAGTCTTCCCGTAAGACCTGTGCCGTCACTATAAGCAGAATCACTGCTAGACAGTAGTTACAAGGGCCAAGTGTTTAGTTTTAATGATCATGGCACACCACAGTCCTGCACACAAACCAGACATGCAGACATACTGTGCAACCAAGAGCAAGCAGCCCATCTAGCGAAAAACCTACTGTCAAGCGCCAGACACAGTCTATATGGTAGTGATGAGTTTCACTAGCACAAAAGGTTACAATTAAACAAAGTTACAGTAGTAAAAGTTGAACTGGTTTAGTTACTTCAGTAATGTTTTGTTCATATGGACTAGTTTTAGTATTCAGGCTATTTTTGGTAAACATGTCTTTATTATCAAGGGCTTTATAGCAGCAAACATTATTGTTAAAATAAGATATATTTTAATAATATTTAAGCAATATGTTGAAAATTATGACAGTGTTTTCCAACATAGTTTCTGGTTACATTTAAACATAAATGAAACCAAAGTTTGTTGTTAAAAGTACACAATTGAATATATATTTCACAGAAAACACATTTTACCAACTGAATAACTTTTAAGTTTTTGACATGTTTAGAAATTTAAAAGCCCATATTTTATTGATTGACTAATATATAAGGAGTTTCAGATTTATAGGTATACAATAATTATGCAAAATTGAAACATTTGACTTATAATTTATGGTCATTTGTATTTACATTTTGTTGTTGTTTAAATATTGTATTGAAGTTGGAAATACATACATATATACACATGGCTTTGCAAGTTAACATGGTGCTAATGAGGAACATGCCCAGTGGTTGCCGTTTGATGTCTACATATTTTCTAAAAATTCTTGTAAGGCTAGTCCAATTTAATTTCCTGTTTTACAAACCCACCAAACTTAACTTTTTGAAAACTGGAAAAGAATAAAATTTCCAATCAAGCTGTAAAAAACTAAATACTTAAGTAATCACATAATTACTTTTTCTCTTAGCTAAAATGTTTTTATTTTAATCCCAAATTGTAGATAGTATGATCAACAATATATTGCAAAGTAATGCCAGAAATACATCTACATACACATAC
>JAOCPT020665300.1:2076-17002 GCA_026546935.2 Palythoa grandiflora
TACTACTGAGCTACCGAGGCAGATACAATGGGATTGGTTGATTCCCAGTGCGAGAGGTCTGCGGGCAAATGCTTCGCCATTCAGTATTTAAAATCGACCCATCCTACTGTAACTTCCTCGGGTAGCTCAGTGGTAGAGCACCAGTCGTGGGTTCGATTCCCGCTCGGGGCGTCTGATTTTTTCCAGTTTTGGTTCTGTTATTATTTCCCCAGTAGGACACATCAAAGTTTCTCTCTCTGATGATGAACACTGAAGTTTTTCAAAATGTCTTATCAATAACATAAATGTGAATGAAAAAGTTGTGGCCTGGAGCGAGGGAGCCGGGATGTGGAACTTGTAGGATATCTAGGATGACGCGAGCAGGTTGCATGCGATGGTTGTAGGTAAAAATCGTACCGTCTAAATCAACCTTAAGAAAAGTTTACAAAGTTCTTAGTAGAATGAAGCATTTCCCTGCATCGATTCTGAATTATGAACACAGCTGAGTCTGTACTAGTGATTTACAAGATTTACAATGATGAAAACCGGAAGTTAAACTATTGAGTGCGCGCCATATAGATGAAAATTTCGTGTGATGATGAAAAGTGGAAGCTTTTTTGCAAATCCCTATGGAACCAACAAAGAAATGTAATAACTCTGTAAATTAAAGATCTCGCTGAGAGTCTTTTTCAAAGCGATTGTATTTACTTAACCCTTTCAGCCCGGGCAATTTTTCAACATTTAACTTCTTCTTTCATGACTCAAATAAAATATTATAACTGGTAATAAGGAATTGGTCAAGTGAAATAAGCTCTGGAAGTTAAAAAGCCGAATTGTCCCAAACTACTTATATAGAAAGTAAGAATCTTAGTTGGGAGAATTTAACAACACATCATTTGTTGTGTGTGGGACTTAAAGTTAAAGGATTAATTTACTGCCGGTGTTTCGGCCTACTATATAAAATCAACTTCCACGTAAAAAGTTTACCTAACTTGGCACATTGGAAGGATAGTTTTCTGTGTTACAATTGCATTCGATCACATAAAGTGTTTTTCATCATTTATTCAAGAACGAATTATAAGCACGTATACTTTCAGATACAAAACCTTTAAAAACTTTTGAAAGTTGATTATGTTTAGCCTCTACGAATATGTAAACTTTTAAAAACTGAAAGTGAAAGTATAGGAGAATAAGAAATAGATATGAAATTTTTAAAATAAATTCTTCTTTTCTCGAATTAGTCCCTCGGTTATCGGCGGGCAAAGATGAGGAGAGGTTTGACAGCGTGTCTGATCCTGTTGATCGGCTGTTGTTCAACATTGAAAGCAATTAGTCTCAAGAAAATTAATACAAAAGCAGGTATGTATCCATAAAAGAAACTCCTAGGAATGTAAGCAAGTAAATATACAACATGAGTGCAAAAAAACTACTACTAGTTTACTCTTCTTCCATCAGTAAGAATTACTTTTCACAATCTCTTACACAAAAATCCTCAATAAACTTTAATTAAAAGATATGAGCTTGGCTACTGAACCTTTACACCCATGTTTTGTTTGATTCAATCTTTGTTGCACTGGGACCCAATTTGCTGGTTGAACAGCAAAAGCTTATAATTGAGTTAACAAGTATATACGCGTATGTATAGCAGTTTAAATTGAAAATAACACAAATTTTTGGCTCAAATTAGTTAATACATATATAAATTAAGGTACTTGTTAGAAAAAGTTTTTATTTTGTCAAAAACATGTGTTAATTAAATACTTCATAAAAAAGATTCTGCTTTGATTCGTGGCGATCTGTACAACGTTTACAGTGTAAAGTTGAATCTATTTGTTTCAATTTTACACAACTGCGCATGCGATGTTAACCATAAAACATAAAACTGCAAAATGTATAGTTATATGTATCCGAGTTTTTCAATAATACTGTATTTCCAGATTTCTGAAAAAGTGGGTCTTTGAAAACATACTGCAGCTCATACATATCAACTAATCTTAGACTATAACTGCAATTATGCTTAGTTTAAATCAAAGTGCTAAAAGCAATCAATTCAATGCGACTTCATTTAACGCAAAACATATTAAAGTTAATGGCTAGCTAGCAACTACTAACCTAATAAGACTGCTAACGTTTACTATATTCCACAAACAACTAACTATTTCAGGGATTTTGGGTCGAAGAAAGTCTGTCGTTAACCTAGCAGGAAGTAAGTATGTAGACATATGGATTTAATGCAAGTTATCAAAAACATGACAATCTAAATCCAATTTTAGTTGGAGTCGGGTTGGCATATAAATCTGCAGTGGTCATTATTCATGCTTTTCACAGATTCCTACGACCTTCTGGGCTGCACGCAATCTCAGTTTCCGAGGGTTTTTCTCCTGGTACTCCGGTTTTCCTCTCAGCAGAACAGCAGCTTTTAGCTCATATTATAAATGGCTGCGATATAGGTTATCTAATTCTTAGCAGAAACATGTACTCTCTGTCCAACAATGTTAATCTCAAATAAGACTTTTTTTTATCTTGTACATGTCTCCATATCAGCAGCTCACATTTAGTAATTCTCTGTATAGAGCTCAAGCCAAGCGATTCGTTTTGTTACATTGCATTTCAAGATGGCGGCGCGCGGGAAATTCAAACTATTGAAATTAAATGATCAAAGCAAAAGGTTTGGCTTGAGCTATGCAGGGTTTAAAACTTGAACTTCATTGTAATCAAATAATGATTTTCGAAGGTAATTTTAAAAACTTTTGTTATAAAGATTAATGCTTAAAGGGAATAGACGTTTCGATGTCTGCTTGACACCATTATCATCGCCCCATGTAAGGTCATCCAGAGCACTATTGGATGCCGGATGTCTAGCCCCCGGATGCCGGATGCTAAGAGCGCGGATGCCGGATGCCTTCTTCGTGGTCGATCCGGATGCCGATACAGAAATTATTTAAAGTTAGGCAGTCGTTAGACGATCGAAGACTTAAAGCACTTAGCAGCGTAATCTCAAAGAAAGAGAACAGAGACACAGGTCATGTCTCAAAGCGATATAATTGATCTCTTCTCGCACATTTTAATACACACGAAATAATTCTTTTTTTTTCTGAAAATGAATGGCTAAATACAGTTATTAATATAATTACAATTATAATAATTCGTTCAAATCATAGTTCAAAGGAACTTCGCATACAGTACAACAATAAAACCTACTTATTATCTCATCATTACAGAGCTTGTGCATGTCTACCCAGGATCTCCTTTAGAAGATTATCCATATCAAATCACAGTAAAATTCGAATTATTCAGCTCATAACAACTTTGCCTTTCTCTTATCACCGTGATCAGTATCACCGTTACCAGAGTAACTCAATCAGTCAATCACATCATCATCACATCACATCATAACCACCACCAGTTTCATCACCACCAGCGTTACAAAATCATTGTTTTAACCGTCATCATCATCATCATCATCATCATCATCATCATCATCATCATCTTCATCATCATCATTACCACCGCCTTTAAAACGATATTTCTATTTCTACCACCACTTGTTTGACGTTTTTCTTAGGTAGTTTCACCTCAGCTAACCATCAAAAACTTTTTCTCGTAAACCGTCCGTGATTAAAATGCAAGCTCAAGGCACAGGCACGCCGCCTTACATGTTTTGAAACGCGACAGCATCTCAGATTCTACTCTTATCAGGTATCCAAATCACTACTATTCTTCACTCTTCATTCAAGTACAGGGGAAAACATTAATTACTTAAAGTTTTTTGCAGCTCTTTAGTTAAAGGCACTACAAGTCTGACAGAGCTGCTGGACTAAAAATTCAGAGTTTGTTGTACTCCTGAAGATGACTTTCAGTCGAAAACGTTAGAGTTTTAAATCTTTTATAATATTTTAGCCTTTTACTATTTTATTAAATCAAAATTAGAATCGATCAGAAATTAGAACTGTCATTTTCACAAATCGATCGCTCTTATCAATCTTTTGTTTCCCATGGAGCCGAGGAAGAAAGAAACTTCACAAGCACAACAGCACGAGGAACGCCCCGCTACGTGTAAAATTACAGCATACAAATTGATGAGAATAATGCAGTACTATTTTACCGTGAGCGCTTGTGACGACTAGTGGTCAAGGTATTGATCAAAATAACCCGAAATATCTTAAAGGTCAAGAGCATCTGATGGTTTATCTATTTACCTGGATTTATCCGAACGTTTTTGTTTGCTTCCCATAATGAAAGCAGTATATAATCCAACTATGAAGTCGTGATCGGTGTGAATGAAAGGCGACACGCCCCGACACGTACAGTATCAAGCCTCCACCAATTTTTCTGCCAGTAAATCCAACCACGTGGCCCAAGTATCGTATTTCATGAGGGACAGCTAACTGCCAGTATCATACGTCATTTTGAAACTAGAAACCACAAGCAACTCACTTTCTCCAGCCGGAGAACAAACGATACAAACAAGTCACAAAAGTTTTAACAGTAAAACCTTTTACTATATTACGGACATTGGATGGATTCCGGATGCTGCTTATGGCTGGATGCTGGTTGCCGTAGTTGTGGATGCTGGATGACTTTACCGTGGATGCCGGATGCCTGAGTTAATAAAATCGTGGATGCCGGATAAAAATCGTGGATGCCGGATGCCGGATGACCTTACATGGGGCGATATAAGGCAGTTGCCCGAGACAAAATTCCGCGATTCTTCAGAGATTCCGCGAATATACTCAATATTGCGGCACCGCGGAATTCCAATATTAATTTACATAAATATTTTGACATACCTTAGTTCCACTAGCATTTAAGATACAATGAATATTTGGTACTATTAAATTTATCCTTTCTCTGATGCTCTCAACTGAATTATTATTCAGTGACATGCAAGTGAGTCTATACCGCTACAAGAGGGGGGCGTTGGGGCACATTAAAAACCGCAAAACCGCACAAAAATTTACCCAAAACTGAAAAACCGCAATAAATTTTGATCAAATCCGAAAACCGCATAAAAACATCAAAACCCAAAAATTTATGCTTCGCAGGTTTTAAAAACCTGTCAAATCCGAAAAAAACTGATAGTATTTTTTGCCAAAAAACAAAAACCGATTGCTAAATAAAGGAAAAACCGCAAACCGTAAAGGACAACAAAACCGAAAAACCACAGTTTTTTTTGCACGAAAACCGAAAAACCGCTCCAAAAAATGGCAGAAACCGCAAAACCGAAAATCCCAATGCCCCCCTCTCATAACAGTTGTCAGAGGTGCCTTTATATGTATTCATTCCAATCTCACTGAGCTGCATCCTCGTAATTTGATCTCTCTCTGACTGCAAGCAGGGTAATTAGCATACACTCATACAGTATTAATTTATTTTGTAATACTGTTATTAAATATGGTATTTAGTATTTTCATGGAAGAGTAAAACTATATTACACAAAACAAAACAAATGATGAAATTTTCAATGTCTTGTTATTTATGATGTACTTTAAGTTAAAAAATACTTGGTAAAAACCACTCTCCAATGCAAGTGCCATGGAAAATGTCCTGTTTATCCCATAACAGGAACAAGACTGTAGTTAATAAATTATGTAAGCCTTTGAAAGAATACTCTAAACACATCACTATGAAAAAAAAACTCATTTAACCTATTAAGCCCCAAACACAACAAATGATATGTTGGTGAATTCTCCAAACTAAGTTCCGTATTTTCTGTATAGTTACGCAGTTTGGGAGAATTGGCTTTTCAACTTCCACATGCTATTTTACTTGATCAATTCCTTATCTATTATTACCAGTTATATACTGTTTATCATTTTATTTGAATTTTGTAAACAGAAGTTAGATGTTGATAAGTTGCTTTAGGCTGAAAGAGTTTATCTTACCTCCTCTTTCAGTTTCTCTTGAATCCTGAACTCCAGTTTCTGCTACAATGTTTTCACTATACCTTAAATTAATAAAGTTGTACAAAAAATTATTTGAGAAAATAAACATACATTGTTCCCATAGGCCATTTCCAAATTGCTCACAAACAAAACCTTCAAGTCGAGTCGAGGCTAAGTGCTAACTATTCATACATTTACTGTACTTTTTAGTACTTGGTCTCGACTTGATGTTTTTGTTTGCTGGCAGTGAAGTGTAATTCAGAAATGGCCTATTCAGTTTGCTCTTACATGACATAAATATCTTTTTCCAAGTTTCTAGAAGGATCCCTAAAAACTGATACAGTATCTTTCGTCATTTGGAAAGTTGTACCTGAGTTTTATATTCCTTAACAAAGGTACTGAAAATTAAAGAAAGATGAAAATGTTTTGCAAAACACCTGGAACATCAAAGGCATAAATTACACTTTAATACCTAGTTTTGTGCAATTTTATTGACAATGTGTTTGTTGTAATTTATAATCCACCCTGTTCTTCAGAGCCATAAATAATAGCCAGTGGTAAGCAGTTTCCAGCTAAATTCCAGTTTTTTCGACCAAATGCTAAAATGATCGTAAATTTTGTCCATAACAATTTTGAGAAAAAGATATCTGTTTTTTTATAGTCAATTGGGTTAGTGTGTGAGTTTAAATTCAAAACCACTGCATCAAAACCATTGTAATTACAGAAGTTTATTGCATGTATAATCCAGCTTTTTAGTTTAAAGTTGCTAAATGATTACCATTTTATTTAAATTAATATTATTCACTATAACTAATACAAAATTCATTTTTGTTTTATTTTTGCAAGTAGAGTGATTTACTGCATAAGTCTGCATGCTTGACAGAACTTACTCAAACTAAACTAAAAAATTTACAACCAAATTTGAAAATTTCCAGTCAAATTTTATTTTGCTCCAAAGTTATTCCAAACAAATTTTAGATTATTTGAGGCTCTGTTCTTCCCCTAGCTGTTGTTGACAAAAGGGTCTCAAAATTATCAAAAGCCACAGGCTAATAGTAATCACATTTTAATTTAAGCAAATATATAACTTCAACCACTGACCATGTGTCCCAGTCTGATGCGAGGCTTTTAACAGACTTGACACCTTCTTTTCTTGCATCCATATGCAAATCAACAATTGGATAATCAATCCCCTATTGAAAAAATGTCAACTAATAGTAATTACTTAAAAATCATTTATTATGTTATTTACGTACCAATATACCAATATAGATATTTTATTCTTATAAAATTATTTATACATAAAGAGGACACAGATCATTTGAACCAATCAAAAGAAAGATAAAGCTTACCCCAACCCCACTATAGCCAATCACAAACCTTGTTTAATTCTCTGTCCTCTGCACGAAGTAAAAGCGTACATAAATTGTATTCTTAAGCGGTAAATGTAAATTGTAGTTATTTTACTACATTTTCTGCCCCCTTTGGTACTTTAATTAAGCTAAATCCTTTTGAGGCATTGCAGGTTAGCCGCCAGCAGAAGCTGGTACCCATTAACGACCTTGTAAAGATGGAAAGCTGACTCAACTTTGACGGAAAGAAGATCACACAAATATTCTACACTAATTCAATAAAGCCCTATTTGTGTTTGTCTACATGTCAGAACTAGATTGACGATAGAGTCTTACAGATCTCAATCATAAATTCTACCTACCTGAGTAGCAGGAACGTATTTCGAAAGATGCGCTGTCTCAAAGTCTTCTGAAATATAGTTTGCATTGTATTCGCATAAAGTTATTTCTCCCTCTGGTGGCGGAGGTGGAAATATCGAAAGCGAAGAACCCGCCATATTACAATTTCAAAGATGGCGGGTGAAAGACAACATTCTCCAAGGCGCAAAACGTGTGGTACTGGGAACAAATACTTCAGTGGCCTGGCGCGAAGTGGGGGCGGGGCAAGGGCAGGGCAAGGGGGGTACCAGGCACACCAGGCACAGTTCACCCGCGAATTTTACAGACGACACGAAAATTAATATTCGTTTTTCACGGCTCACACGCTTCACAATACATACACATATATATCACGGTTCACGAACTTTACTGTTTTACGATCACAGATCACGATAAAAACAGAAAAACACTCAATTCATTTAGTGAACTTTTAAAAGCTTGAGCTCATGGGAAGTCTGTTTTTAAACCATTTGAACGTCCAAATGGCCCACGAGTTCAATCAGACCAACACTACGTTGACAGCTCATCAAACACACTAGACTGAACGTGTCTGCAACATGCAACTGAAATTAGGCGCACGGCAAGGACAACTGAAAATAGCGGTATCATTTTGCCGTGCCGCGGGACTTATAACGGAATTTAATGAGTAAAATAAAAATGAAACTAATTAATGACTAAAGCAGAATCGAAAGTGTGAGATTTAAATTCTTATTTATATATGTTTTTATTGCCTATCTATATTTAAAAAAAAGATATTCACGCATGCGTAGTGATTGGTTTGCCTGATTGTTTAAAATTCGAAATTAATTGCTCAGTCTTCCAGATGTATACACGTAGCAGCTTTTGTTTGTTTTGTTCTACATTTCTTTTATTTGTGCCCAGTCAGTTTTTAACGTTTTGTATAGGTATAGTTGATTTTAGCTTCGAAGCAGATATCAGTGAAAGCAGACAAACCACACGAATAAACTGACAATATTCATATTCATTTATTGGACAGCTGCAAATAAACAGAAAAAATATAGTAATAATAATCATTTCAATAAAAAATGAATTAGTGAACCAGGAACATGTATACATGATTTGTAATTTTTTATCCCATTATTCCGTCATCAGCTTTTTCATAAGGCCACTAAGGAAAGTATCCCAGTTTATCATGGAAATCTCACCAAAATTCAGTGAGGAAGGATGTCATGGGCCTGATACCGAGTCAGTTTGGACGCAAATTTGAACTAGTAACTACCAAACTAAGTTAAGACACAGTACATATTAGAATACAGTTACTCTAATCATGTTTATTTTCAAACGAACGTACTCTAGCATTATGTTTATGTTTTTTCATTTCATACTAGGCAGAACTACACGTTACTTGGTGACTGACAACAGTGAGCTCAAGCATATACATGCTTTTTCTATAACAACAATTATATAAGAACAACGAGGTTCAAATTTGCCAAAATTAAGAACAAGCTCAGGTTGAGGCTTGATAACTAGGAAAGCCAGTTTTGTGGTAGAAAATTGACTAAAACTTAGCGACACAGCACAAAACATAAAAAGATTCACTGTAAAGAGTTGCTCAACAAACAACGAAAATAGTTCGCCTCTAAATTCAGCCGTACAATACACATGTGTGGCGCAAGGCGTTTCATTTTCCAATAGTGAATACCTTGTTTTATTTTGTTTCTTCTTCAATAAAAATCTCTCACAGAAATAAGAAAAATTTAAGAACAAATCGAGGTTGAAGCCGCCAAAAAATTGAGAACAACAACGAGCCTCGGCGAAATTTACTGGTTCTTATAAAAATGGGTGTATAAGATTCGAAATGCCGCAGAAATATATATTGTTTCACAGCAAAAACGTTTCATGACTTTTTACTCATATATTTCTTTAATTCAAAAAATAAAAAAAGTCAATCCGCCGGAAGAAATCAATGCGTGTACTTATTTAAGTGGCCTAAAGTAAAAATATTATCGTTCACGTTTTAAGTTTTTAGATTGCGATTTTTTTACATTGTACTATAATAGTGGTTTAGCATTTCGTGAAACCAATTGTTAGAATGATTTTAGCTTATCGTCAATATGAAAATTCCTCGACTTGTTTAAATTTGAAAACATTCACTGTACTGTTTCACTAAAGCTCTTAAATGGACTCTTTTCTCTTCAATATCAATGTTGGGTTGGCTGTGTAAACAGTAGAAACATATTCAAATTAGTAGGTTTAGTACTCAATGCAGAACGGTGAACGATCAATTCATCCTTGCCAACGTTGGATCAGAAGATCGTGATGGAGGAAGACTGGTAATGGCCAGTTGAAATATTGTACATCGTCTCCACGTCTCTTTTTCACGTTATAAGATCAGTTTTTGCAAGTCATTTTAGACAAAAATTTACCAGAAACATTGTTTGAGTTTTATCTTTTTATGGAATACATTGTTAAAACTAGATATTGTTAGACTGCCCTTCCATTATTACTGCATATATAAAATAAGCGAATTTGATTGGTCTTCACTTTCGTGTTTGAAAACTTTTCTTTTCATTTATTAGAAAAAGTCCAAACAACTTCGAAAAGTTTCTGTCCCGTTCCGTTTTTGTCCCGCCTGCATCTTTTCATATATTAGAAAAAGTTCAAACAACTTCGAAAAGTTTCTGTCCCGTTCCGTTTTTGTCCCGCCTGCATCTTTTCATATATTAGAAAAAGTC
This sequence comes from Palythoa grandiflora, assembly GCA_026546935.2. Classification (NCBI taxonomy): domain Eukaryota; kingdom Metazoa; phylum Cnidaria; class Anthozoa; order Zoantharia; family Sphenopidae; genus Palythoa; species Palythoa grandiflora. The sequence continues at coordinate 12,367 of JAOCPT020665300.1, forward strand.
CAAACAACTTCGAAAAGTTTCTGTCCCGTTCCGTTTTTGTCCCGCCTGCATCGAGGGACGCGTAGCGCGCTGTGATTGGTCCGACGTGGTTTGCTGTGATTGGTCAAATTTCCTTTAGGATTCTTTGTAAATCAACCGGGAATCCTCTCCAATGCAAAAGTTCTCAGCTCTACACAATGGCAAGTTTCGTGAAGTTGCAAGGATTTCTGTTAGCATTAGTAATCTTTTCAGCTGTGTTTATACGTGCAGCAGAGGAAGTTAAAGAAGAGGAACCCACCGATGAGGCAAAAGACGAAGAAAGTACGGAGAACTCTTCATCAGAAGAAGAGAGTGACAAAACTTCAGATGAAGTCAAAGAAGACAACGATGTTCTTGTCTTAAACAAGAATAATTTCGATAAGGTTGTTAACGAGAAAGATGTAATCCTTGTCGAATTTTATGCACCATGGTAAGTTATTTTTTCAATGTAAATTACAGTATTATCGGTTATTTGAATTACAATTACTCAATATGTACATATAAACTCGTCCAGATTTATAGTTTTTGAAACTTATCTTTACTCGACATCGCCAGCAGTTTTTTACACCCAAGCATAGTTCGAACCTTTAAAAGGACTCCTGAATACACGTAATTGCACGTGGAAGAGGGAACATAAATTTATTTCAAAACAGGAGATCGGTAAACGTCAGGCAAGCTGTATGCATGCTACAAGGAAGCACCGTTAAACGGTTAAACTTGTTTGATAAACACGCGCCATTTGTTTTAAACGTCGATTTTTAGTATAAAGAAAATAAAACTTAAGTCTATAGGTAAAATACCTGCAACAAAATATTTTTGTAAAATATTGGGACCGTTTGGTGTGAAATAGGACGTATGCACTCATTAGGCTATGTACCAATTTATGAACGTACGTACGTGTGATGCTATTTTGTTGCAATACTTGTGACTTTTTGAGTGGTATTTACAGACATTGCAATACATTTTAAAGAAAAATAATTATTGTTTGACATTATCCTAGTTTATTTTGCAGCTGTTTGAAAAATCTATTATTTAATTCTTAGTAGCAGCGAGGGGGGTCTTACATGTATGTATATTGTTGGTGTTTAAAACGATGAGTTAAAAGTACTATTTCTGAAGACAGGTGACTGTCAACAAAATGTAATACCAGTCACCCATCAGCACTTGGGTGCAAAATTACTCTTACTGGCCGAGTTGGATTGATTTTACCAGCCAAGAATATATTTCAGCCCAAATTATTTACACTTTATATACATGTAAAAACTGCGTCTGGGATTAACAGTGATTCAAGAATAATTTTATTTACATTAATTTGTTCATGAACTCCAAGCTACAACAATGATTTTCAAAAATCAAGATATACACACGTAATGTTTACAATAGTATATAAGGGTTTATAATGACAAAATATTTCACTACTTCAAAGTCTTCCAGAAATGCTCTGAAACTTAACCAGCTCTGTTGGGTTACACACTTTTTTTATAAGAACCAGTAAATTTTGCGTAGGCTCATTGTTCTTAATTTTTTGGCGACTTCAGCCTCAATTTGTTCTTATTTCTGTGAGCAGTTTTTATTGAAGAACAAACAAATTAAAACAAGTTATTGAAAAATGAAATGCCTTGCGACACATAAATTGTATGGCTGAATTTAGAGGCGAACTGTCTTCATTTTTTGTTAAGCAGTCTTTACAGTGAATCTTTTTGTTTTATGCAGTATTGCTAAGTTTTAGTCAATTTTCTACCACAAATATTTTCCCAGTTGTCAAGCCTCAGCCTGAGCTTGTTCTTATATTTTTCTTAAATTTTGGGAAATTTGATCCTCGTTGTTCTAATAAAAAAAGCGTTTAGTTATTTGTTACTTTTTAGCAATTTCACTGGCCCAGGAACAAAGCAAGCGGCCTTGCCAGGTTTTCTTCCATTAATTTTGCACCTTGAATGAGTTAAAACTGCAGCTTCTAAAGACCTGTAGCTTTCAGCAAAGGGTTACAGTCACAATAGGTGTATATCCTATCAATACTCTTACTAATGCCTAAAAGTTTGTAAAGAAAGGGATGGGTGCTGATTAAAGGGAAGCTAAACTCCAAAAGTACTTTTTATATGTGAAACTGTTTGGGATTCTAGAAATTTACTTTTTAAGGAATTTTGCTGGTTCATGCCCTGCAAAAATGAATTAATAAAAGAGCTAGTCAGTATCGTAGGGGCCGCCATATTACTCATATGTCTGGCATCATAATATCAAACTACTAAAAGAAACAACTCTATTGCCTTGTTTGGACTGTTCTATTGCTTGTATTTTTCATAAAATTATCCAATACAATAAAAAATCATTTTTCTTCCTAATCAGCTTCACAAAGAGCTTGCATTTCTTTGATAACAAAATGCAATTTGATCTTGTGACATCACAGATTAGATCATGGGCGCAAAGATGTCGGCTTCATAGCATTCATCTCACACATTTTTTAAGTTATCTTTAACAATGTGGCTTGAGGAATCGCCCTAAGAATTACAGTTCTGGAATCCCAAATAGATTTTCTTCAACATAATTTAAATTATAAGAAATAGTTTTGGAGTGGAGCTTCCGTTTAAGAGAGGAGAAAAAGCATGTGATGAGCCTATGATCAAAAAATGTCTTTGATTTTGGCCCTTTAAAATTTGTTAAAGTACTTTGCAAAAGATCAGTAATAAAGTTCTCATCTTTCCCAATACTTTCATAGTTTCAAAGTTATTTAGGTTTTTATTCTGTGTAAATTAGATATATACGATTATCAGACTGATGAAGGAGGATGTAAGGGTTTATTGTAAGGCTATTTTAGATTATTTTTCTTTAGATTTTGTGGAAAATTTCATTTTATGCTACAGTACTCAGACTGTGTGGTTGCATTTTTTCCTAAATTTGATACTGTTGCTGGCAACTTCCTGTGAATATGCGTGACAAAAACATGTTCTGCTGGCCAATCAAAGTACAAAGTTTTGACAATCAAACATCTTACATGTCTGGAACATTTAGCACCACTTTGCTCTCAGGGAAACAAAGCATATGCGAATTTTGTGTTTTGCAGTTTAAATGATGGATGATAGGAAGTCAATAGAGGAATTTCTGTCCAACATTAACCGTGATCTTAAATTACAATTTTACGATTATTTTGCATAACTGAACACCAAAACATTCCAGACACATTTGGGTAAACTTTGAATTTTGATTGGCTTGTAGAATATGTTTTTTGTCATGCATGTTCACAGGTAATTGCAAGCAACGGTAAATTTCAATGTGGTATTGCACTTTTTTATGTTTTTGTTGTGCAGTGTTTTAAAAAAAACCTTTGACAGGGTCACCACGGTCCTTGAAATTCCTGGAAAGTCCTGGAATTGGGGAAAAAAATTTCCAGGCCCTGGAAAGTCCTTGAATTTGGGTTGTGGTCCTTGAAAATCCTGGAATGAGCAAAAAAAATTTTTCGTAACTTCCAAAATAATAAATATAAGCTGTTTGTTAAAATATTTTTGATGTAAAAACATCCTAAAATAAAAACTGTGACTCTGGGAGACTTGATTTTTGTTCAGAAGGAAATCTTCTAAAATTTAAAAGCTTTTTAATATAGTATTCATATTGTTCAACTTATTTTTGAAAAAATATTTAAAGCATTCATTTGACAAGTTTTATTTGATCAAGAAGGTCCTGGATTTGCTGGAAAACCATGGCAATCCTGCTTTGATGTCATGTGAATAATGTAGAGTTTATTCTAAATATTTAAGGTGTGGCCACTGTCAGAAACTTGCTCCAGAATATGAAAAGGCTGCTAAAGTTTTGAAAGAGAACAAACCTCCAGTGTCACTAGCCAAAGTTGATGCGACCAAGGAAGAAAGTTTAGCCCAAAAGTATGATGTCAGCGGTTATCCAACACTCAAAATATTCCGAAAGGGAGCTGCTTTTGATTATGATGGTCCAAGAGAAAAAGATGGTAAGTTGGATGAAACTGACATGCATAAAATAGATTATTTTCCCTTTCAGCCCCAGGCAATTTATCAACATCTAACTTCTCCTTATGTAACTCAAACAAAATGGTAAGCTGCGGAAGTTGAAAGACTGAATTCTCCCAAACTGCTCATATAGAAAATATGGAGCTCAGTTGGGAGAATTTACCAACATGTGATGTCATTTGTCATGTGTGGGCATTAAAAGGTTAATGAACAATATATTTAAGCATTTTGTTTTAAATTAAATCTTCCATTAGTATTTAAATTAACTTCTTCATTTGAGTGAATGTGATCATTATCAACAGAATAATACTACTGCTTAATTAATATCATTTGTTAAGGGAATAAAACAGCATCGCACATGTTTCTAGACAATAATATAAAACGCTATGATGTAAGAGGACACGAGAAAAATGTCAAGAAAAAGCAAGGCTGTGGGTTTGATTTGCACTCAGAACATATTTCAATTTTTTTGACCATTGTAAATACTGTGCACAGCATGTGTGCACAGCATACGGTTCACTGCCACCTGGTTAGCCTAGTTGGTAAGGCGCCAGTCTGCCGTGCGGAAGGCTCGGGTTCGATTCCCGGCCGGACCTCCACTCAGGGTCTTAAAATAACTGAGGAGAAGGTGCTGCCTTTGCTCT
>JAOCPT020665815.1:0-16999 GCA_026546935.2 Palythoa grandiflora
CAGCAGCTGGTTATGGTGAATTATGCGTGTGGTTTTAACCAATCAGAAACGGGGAAATATTTTGAATGAATAATAATCATATATACTAATATAGTAGCTATCGGTTTAATATCGCCAGCCAGAAAACCAATATACTGAACCAAACACGTTATACCAGAACTAGGAACAAAAAGTGTAACATTGCTTCATTTAACTAAGTATTCAAAATTTTGTTTTGTATATGTAACTTGTAACACAAGCTTAGCTATTCACTTTAAATTCTTCGCCAATCAAAAAAAGGATAGATTGAGACTTTGATAAATACCCGTGTGATTCCCATGTGACGTTTCTTCCCTTCTCCCTCCCCTCCCTTCCATTTTTCGCTAGCTCCCAATACCGCTCGACCACTTTCCGCAATAAAAAAACGGCATCTAACCGCCTGCACCACGGTTTATTTATTTATTATATGTTGTCTCGGCACTTTGCAAAGATTTGCAGCACTTCAAGCCATTACATGTGGGCTACAGCAGAATATCGCTCCCCTATCTGCACCGTTGAACTTTATAAAGTATAAAGAAATGTGCAAGGCTAACTGAAAGTGTCAGCGGTATTGTTAATTTATTGTCTTCAGAATTACAACATTGGCTTAGCAGCTTGTCCGGTGCCACCATTTCTTCAACCTAGAATGAAAAATCAAATAAGCGACATAGAAACGTGTTTTGCCAACTTTCTATTTATTTTATTTCGTTTGTTATCTACAAAAACAGATTATCGTTTTTTTAACAAAAATAAACAGACCTTTCTCCGATTCGTTTACACAAAGATAATGTTCAAACATTTTTTGTGGTTTAAGAGACAACAACGCTTTTTTAGTTTCCGACAGGTACTTTTAAAAATGCTTTACCTTCAAGGTAATAAAGATTTAACAAAATACCTGTTAGCCGAGCTTTTAGCAGTTTAGCCGGATTATAATTTTTGAATATGATTTAATTTATCATGGTTCGTGACGATTCGTTGTCACAAAGTCGCACTCGCGTTTGTAACAAAAACTTTTTCTTCAAGTTTCATGTGTGCGCGCAGATGTTCGTTTGTTTTCTTTGTTTATGTCAGCATCGACCAAACTATTCTAATACCGAACTTATTATCATTTGCAGATTATTTTTTAACAAATGACCTTAGAATGAAACAAAAATCATCGCTTTCGTGTATAGCAATCCCTCACAGCATGTATTGAAACAGGTTCGGTTTTACTTTCTACTAGCAAATTTTAAAACAAATTTTTATGTTTAAAAGAAACTGAATGTAAAGTAAAAAGCTTCCGTCAGTTGACAAAAGATTTTTATGAACAGATTTATCAAACTGGGACAGCAATTAAAAAGTCCAAGCCCCCGACGTAAAATTAAAGTGAGCAATATATTTTATAGCAGTTATCTTATTTTGCTGGTACTAATTTTCAGTGGGTGTCCCACGACTATTCGGCTTCCGGTCGAACATTCCGGCTCTACGTCAAGAAAAACCACGGAAACCATGATTTGATAAAAACCGCTTTAGCGAATGTTTTTTGAGAGAATCTAGAATAATAACTTCCTCTCTTCGTTATTTATTAATTTAAAACTTTTTGAATAAGTTGTGGTACAGTGACAAACGACCTTTTGTGCTATTTCAGTATGGCATATGATATATGATATCAGGCAAAAAACACGCACACAAGTTGTTTTGCTTTTAAAACCGCGAAAATGCCATTTTCTCTTGGTTTAGAATTTTTCCAACGAAATAACTAAAACCGCCTTTCTCTCTGTTCCTTCCTGAGCAACATTAAAATCCTTTTTTCCTCTTAAAAAGGCGTTTTTAAGCTTCCATTCAAAAATATCCACCGTTGAACTCATGAAAGCAAATAAAATATTTTTGTAAATGTCGCTATATATTCCATGCCTTTCTCTGGACGATTTGTGAGTAAGACGCACTTAAACTTATAAAATATTCAAAACTTGGACTAGGTTTATTCTCAACAAATAAAAAGTATAAAGTTACTAATTGAAGTTATACAGCGAATAAAAAAAATTAATACCGTGGGTAATGGCAATCCAAGTATTTTACAAATACAATACTGATTAAGAATTGCAATGCATGGGCATGATATATCCATGCATTCGACTGTGTGGTTGACACAAATGGATTAATTGACATTTTTATCGCATTGAAATATTCAAGGTTTTTAATTTTACAGCGAGAACTATTTCCTATTTTCTTAAAACATGTTTAGCAGCTGTCCGGAAGACCAATAAAAAAACTAGTTCTAATCGAAACCCTGAATGTTGTCGTTATGACAACAAGGGTGCGTCTCGCTCCGGCGAGTGAAATTTCCGTGACTTCTGCCTAAACGTGAAGTTCGCCTGTCTCGTCTGCAGATCACGTGATACCCCACGTTGCTCTTGACAAAAACAAACACGGGTCGCAGTTTAGGCAAAAGTCATGAAACTAGGAAATGAGTTTTTGAGAACGTGAACACACATCAGACGGATTTCGTGGCTGGCAGTCGGATGCAAAGTGTTTACTTCAAAGAGGGCTTTTAAAGCAGTCGATCGAGAAAATTTTCAGAGAAAATTTAAACTTCCAGGTTGATTTTAAGGTAAGTAAAAATTATTGAGCGATATTTAAAGTGGCAGTAGTCTTATAGGCGAGTGAATTGGATCTTACGTGAACAGGCAGCAGTTGTCCCGTACAAAGAACCAATTTTAACACTTCGACAAAAATTCTTTCTGCCCTTTAATGATTGCTAATTCCAGTCTCATAGAAATAGTTAAGGAAAAGAGTGAAGTGAATTAGTTTTGTTTCGGTGACTAAGGCCCAGTGAGGACAGAGCCTTGTGTTTTATCTGGGCAAAAAAGTTGTTTTCATTGCGTAGAGCAAGCATTCAGGACTAGAAGTTATACTTAAAATGTTGTTTGAATTTATTTAAAATCAACTTTTTGTTTCTGCTCAGCCTTGTCTTTTTTTTAGAATAATTCTTCAAACTTAAAAAACATTGCTAAAATTTCGATTTTTTTACTTATAAGTTCAATTCTCGTATATTAAATAATTTTGCAGGTTCTCGGACTGTTTTGGGCACAGCTCGGTCATCTGATACTGAGAGATATAAATAGCCCATTCAGGCTGAACTCACGAAAAAGTGACGTCATAGCAGGCGCGCGTGTTCTCAGCCTGTCAAACGTGTTGTCTGAAGAGCTCGCATGACTTTAGCCTGATTTCCTGCTTGCTAATATAACGCCGCTTTAGAAGTTCCTGCCCTTTTGAGAAGATGATTGTCAACGGAAAATAACCTAAAATTAATTTTAAAAACAGCAGATTTCTTTTCCAATCTCACGTTTGACTGATTACTAAACAAAAGTGCGAAGATGTACGTGAAATCTAATTTCTCGAATTTCAAAGACCTGGTGTGCGGTGAAAATAGAAAATTCGAGCGAAGCCCCGCCGACGAAATTACATTTACATATTGATGGTGAATAACCAAATTACAACGACAAACAGAGCTGATATTGATGTTTCTCAGTTTTTATCGTGACTCGAGCGTCCTTGTTAGGATTATCATTAATGTTTTTATTGGTCGAATTCGACACCCACGCACTTTGAACTACAAAGTTGTTTTATCGACAGTTTACAAACACTATTTAGAAGACACATTTGATCCTCTGACCCCAAAATGCTGTCGCACTTTAAAATAATAACTCTAGAAAGATTCTTAGGCCATTTTTTTTTAATTTTGTTACTGCTGAGATATTTAAAATAACCTTCGACTTAGAAGACTCGCGTATTTCGGAAAATATACTCGAAACGAGTTGTGTTCATGCATCGAGCCGTGTTGTGCGCCTTCCAATAGTTTTTTCCCTTTAGTACCCGCTAAGTTTCGAGTCTTTAAGACTGAACTACGGCTAAAATAACCAATATAACAGCTTTATATAGAGGTGTAACATAGATTTCTAGAATTCTTTTAAAATTTGTTTAATGTCGCACAGGCGCTGTTTTAGTCTGAGTTACGTAACTTGTTTTATCGCGAAGATCGTGCCTTGACAAGTCTCAGTCGTGCTCAACTTATTACTTTTGATAGTTTCAAAAAACTGACTTAGTAGAACTATTTTTAGTTGGACAGCATAATTTTTATTGTCTAAAATGTTTCAACCAACGCGGAATTTATAAAAAGGAAAATATTGTTATACTTATGATAATAATAATGAAAAATTATGATGGTTATAAATGCATAAAAACTCAAAATTCTGTTTCTCCTACGAACAACAACAACAACAGTGACAACAAATGGAAAACGAAACGTTTGCTGTATTCAAAGTTGAACATCGTCAGCGGACATATTTCATCGTTATGTTAAAAACCCATGGCAGCATTAGCTCTCACGCAATCCATCTTAAACAGAAAGAAATGGGCGAACGCTTAATATTTACAATTGTACAAAAGCCGAAGGTTCTAGCGTATGATTTTCTTTGAGTTAAGGAATTGTGATGTACGGGAGCATGAAGAGTTGTGGGCACGTCTATTTTAGTGAGTATTTCCTATTTACGCCAAAGTGTGGGCGCAGGCCAAGAAATATCACTTAAGGTTTCAAGTGAGGGATTTGAAATCAAGGTCTTAATTTGCATACCGTTAATGATAGTACGTCTGTGGATGGGGGGACGAGAAGGGGGAAATAGACACTCTTGCCTATAAGTTGAAGAATTTTATTAGTTCATATGTAAGTTCAAAGAACGCCAGATAAACCATCACTCTTTTCAAATGGTTCGCTGTGATAAAAATATATCAAATTAACTTTCTTGTTTACAAACAGATGGATCATCAACGTTGCTCCGGATTTGAAAATGCCACAAATAAAGGTGATCGTAAAGTAAAAATAAAAAGGTAAGCAGAAGTGAATAAAATGATAACATCTTTTGGCGCATAAATTGAAAAAAGAATTTTTTTCGCTTGTAATTTAAAACTTGAGGAAAAGCACGTGTGTCTGTTGAAACGTGCCCTCGGTATAAAATCACAGCCATCATCACCATCATCATCACTATCTTCATCAACAATGTCATCCTTATAGAATAGCTCAAAATGCCAGCATGCACCAAGGTCAGGGGAATATTGATGTCCAAGATAATCTTAGTCATGAACAGCCAAAAATTTAAGAATTTGAAACACGAAATTTTAACAAATCGTCATACGACAAATGTTAAGTGAATTTTATTTCTTTTTAAAATTCAAGTGTATTGAAACGACAAGAAATGCTGTTCCGTAGTCAGTTAATGCATATGTTTTCTAAACGTAGTTTTCTATTCCTTAATTCCCATAGCACGTACTGGCAGCCCGTTCTAGTTGCTGTACGTGATCTAGATGTTGTCACGTACGGAACCAACGAACTACTTTTTGATTGGTGCTCCGCTCATTTGTTTATCACCCCGCATTTATAAAATAACACGTTTAACAATAGAAAGATAGAATCTGAATTTGCAAGTCGACTAGCTGTTTCAACAGATGAGTTGTTGCTCGAACATATCGCTGTCGTAAAGTTCTTCTCGGCTTCCTTCTCAGGTCACGTCGATACGCTTCAGCGACAAATTCAGAAAGAGCAAATAATTTCTCGTTTTACATTACGAAACTTTGTTGTGTTAGGTTATCTCAAGGAGATATGGTGTAAAAGGTTTTAAGCTGGTGGATCAATGGACCTGAGGTTTTTGAATTTTGATTAAGTTATAACGTGATTTTATCCCATGCCCAGTTAGTTCCTCCGGAAACTAAGCTAATGCCAGCAACATAACATGCGCTTAAGCCTAAAGCCGTTTTGAATACGTAAAACTGTCTGTCATGCGTTTAATCGATATTCATTTATTTATTTTACAATATTTTCAAACCCATCAAGCTTATACGTAATCAGAATTTCATTAGGACAAAAAATACTTAGAAACTGCTCTATTTGATAAAAAAAACTGATAGAATGATCGGTATGACACATTCCACAGAGACTGTGAATGTAGATTAGTTATTACATTATAAAGTCGAAAAAAAATAAATAACATTCTTTTACTGTCACATGTAATGTCTACTGCGCAAATACCGACGTCGGTATTTAACGGTTCGGACATGTACTAATGTAGCGGACTTTAAAAACAAGGCCGGATATTTGTGCCCCATAAAACAACAACTAGAACTGTTTATTCTCTGTACTAATGCTACAACTTAAATGCCTTCAACTCACCAAATTATGAGGCATACACTCTTTTTTTTATAATATACATAGCTTGAAACTTCGCTGCTTTCAGCCTCGATATTTTCATAAAGTTGAGATTGAGATTTTGTTAAAAATATAACTTTGCATAACATATATAAATACATATACAAGAAATTGAAAGTATGAAAAAGTTTTCTTACAGTCTAAACGGCAAACATTTCAATTAATGGCTAAATACGGCACTAGCCGAGGTGTCCCTGACGTGTCCTATGCCAACGACTGGTTCTAAACGGAAATACCGTACACCTGGACATATTCTATCGACTTGTGATCTAAGAATATTTTTAAGAATATTTTGAGCCTTGATAGGTAAAAAATAAGAATATCCAGCTTTGGTCTTAAGAACAGTATTCTTATACTCTCCAAAAACGTGTTCAGAAAGAAAAGAACTTCACTGTTATTCTGTGGTTATAGAAGGTTTTTTTAATAGATTGCATTGCAGTTTTACCCTGAAAATGAACAATATTGTTCGACAATGTTTGGAAACTATTTTATTAACTTTACCTTGATTCTAACCATTTCAAAACAGGCGAATTATGACAAAAAAAAATCACATTGCTGTTGCGACATTTTGCCCCAATTAAGGTTTTATTTGCATATTTCCTAGACGCTTACATAATCCAACGTCTACTGAGATACTCGGATTAGGTAAACAGAAGAATTAAACTCACTCGATTTTTGGACCCTTCCGATTCTAAGCCCTATTTTACGAGGCCAGGTTCAGTTGGATGATTCTGTTTTGATCTCCCATGTGATCAGATTTAAATTTTTGTGAAGTGCAAGAAACCCAATCTTTGTTGGGATGGAAAAAAAGTTTCGAACTTCACTGTTATTCGGTGGTTATAGAAGGTTCTTTTTTTGAAACAAATCTTCTTGTACTTTCTATATGTTAGTAACTTTTAAAAGTTTGATTATAATATGTATTTCTTTTTTATAACGCGAAGGGAGAGGACACGTACTCCAGACAGTGCAGGCGATGTTCTCCATGAAAGAAGTGAAGATTTCAGCGGTCCTGGCAAACGTCCATTGTCCTTCTTCAGAGCTATTGATGGCAACGAGAAACAACGCAAACCTCAATCGTTTGAAAATCTAATGGCCGAGTACATTTCTGGAAACAGTGATAACCCATCCCAAGACATCAACACCACGCCTGACTTGAAAGAGAATCAGGAGGATGTTTCTAGTGGTTAGTATTTGTTCAAAATCAGTGATTCATGCAGTTGAATTGTATAATCTTAATAAAAGAAATTATTTGTGTTCAATACAATCTTTGAAATATGTACCGGCTTTTGTAATTGCTCGTGGTGACGAAAACAATAAACCAAACGTAACTTTATTGAAGCGAAGAAAGTTTTTTGTCCGTGTAAACTTGGCTTTAGATATGTTGAACTGTTTAACGTATGAACTCGATGTCTGAGCTGGGTTCTTCAAAAGTGGGACAACTTTAACGCTGGGTGAGCATTTTTTTTTGTCACCGAGGAAATATTTACCCTACATAAAAACGACTACTTGGATTTTCTCAGGAAACAGACTATCACCTTCAGAATTGAAGCCCGAAACAGTTTTTACAAGTGGGAAGCAGAAAGATGCATTGTAATTATAATCCTGGATTAGTCATGATCATCTTTTGAACAACTGTGCCCAGGAGGAAATGTTCTTCATAAAACTTTTTAACATTTTCTCTTTGTTCTTATTCCCGGCAGGCAATCCTTCCTCGCCGTCGGATTCCTCTTCAAAGCGTATGCGCTTATATAAGTGTGAACGTTGTAACAGCCAGTACTTTGGTCTTGCTAGTCTGCGTTCCCACTGCCGTTCGGTGCATGGCGATCAGAAGTATTACAAATGCCACGTGTGCGGCAAACTGTTCAGTCACCCCAGCAGTCGTAACATTCACCTCCGACTGCACTCAGGGGAGAAACCGTATCAGTGTGAGACCTGTGGCAAGCGCTTTCGCGTCTCCTCCCATCTTAAGGATCACGTTCGGGTACACACTGGTAAGTACTGGATCAAGAGTTTAGGCCCGTGGGATGGGTGCGTACACATCCTCCCTATTGGATGTAGCGCACGTTTTGGCATTAGTTTTCATTAACATTTGAAATTCTAAGTAGAAGTCTGAGAGAAAAAGCTGAGCAAAAATATTAGACACAGCTGTAGCTAGCACTGTCTTGTATTATTTTGAGTGGAATCCATAACCGGCTCTTGTCAAGAAATGAAAACCACCATCAAAAAAGCAGCATATTGTCGCAACAACGACTAAGATTTGTACTTTCTTTAAACAATGATATTTTTGCCAACCGAGATCACAGAGGAGGGGGTTTCATACAATGTGAATCAGGGGTGTTTTGCATCCAAACGATACAGTGCATCTGTCTTAAACCGTAGATACCTAAACCCATATATCAAATTAAATCTTATAGAGCTGGCTTTCGAACTATATTAAAAAAAATTGAATTAAACACGTGTATGACAACAGCGTTACTATTCTTGCAGAGAATGCGATTTGCCTGTATAACCCGCTATTAAAATTAATAACTATTATTATTTTTAAAAGCGATTTCATATAATCCGAAATCAGTTTGAACCAGTGCTTGAAACCCGATAAAGTAACCATTCATTTTGTTTGTCTTTACAAAAGGATCTGAAAATGTTCATTCTTTCATTAAATTCTGTCAATTTTTAACAAATTTAATGACTTTAATTTTTAAAAACCCCGTAGAAAAATGGTTAATTATACCGTGGAGTAAAAAGTTTTAAAATTCATATTGCTGGATTAAAGGTTGGGTAAAAATGTCTAATGGATTAGCACAGCACACACCATCGGTAAAGCATAAACACTATCAAACCTTCAGATTGATTTAAGATATGTATTTAACCTTTTTTCCTTTTTTACCTTTACAGGCGAGCGTCCTTATGTGTGCGATGTATGCAACAAAGGTTTCAAGCAATCGAGTGATTTGAAGAAGCACAAGCGTACGCATACTATGGATAAACCTTACAAGTGTCCCGTGTGTCCGCTGGCCTTCACGCGGTCTCATCACTGTCGTGGTCACCTGACTGCAGTGCACAAGTTTTACCGCTGTGCAGTCTGCAGTGCTTTGTTCACCTCGGACGAAGCTTATGAGACGCATAAGAAAGTTCATCCAGGCGAGTCTTTCTTTCCTGATTCAGTTCCTCAGTTCGCCAGTAACAATGGAAATGGAGAGAAAGATTCCTGTGAGGAGTCCAAATGCTCCAGCCCTGCTGCAGTGGGTATTCCACAGAATGAAAATAAGCCATTTGTTGTAGAAGATCGCAAAGAGAGAAACATTCAGGGTAACTTGGTACAATCGGCTGAAGATGTACTCGAGAAACTTAGGGAAAATGCTAAATTGAAGTCAGACTATACCGAGTTTAGTGACTTAGTTTTTAGCCTTTGTAAAGATAGAAGGGTCGATCCAGAAGTATTGCGGGGCTTTATAGAGCTGAGCTCGAGCTTTCAGAACAAGCTCAAGGATTTAAACCAACAACCGTCCGAACAAAAAGAGGATTCTCTGCTTGTAAAGGACGAAAAAGACTCGTTTAAATCTAGAAAGAGAAAGTTGGGCGTATCTCTTGCTGATGACGAAAAAAGTCTCAGTGACAACGATGATTTTCAGGGTAAAGAAAGGAAAATCTCGAGTGGGAGCGACAACAGCATCAAATCGTGTCACCGGGTCTCTGTTATTCAGTATCATGGCAGCAGCAGCTCCAAACAGGAAACGCCTACACCTTCTCCTGCTTCGAGCTATGTCCCTAGTGCTCGAGATAGTCCAACTTCAAGTATTTCCAATGACAGTCCACCAACAACTCCAAGGTTGCCCATCCCTTCCCCGTCTTCATCCTCTGCTACCTCTTCTTCTACCTATAGCGAAGCACCACCATCCTCTCAGTCGAACAGCTTTTACACCGCAGTTCCCAACAAGACAACGAACTTCTCCTATGAAGTTCCCGTTTTCGCACCTACTCCTCCTGCTGGATTAAACCTTGAAAACATGCATGAATTTACCTATCGCAGATCCTTTCCAATCGGTAATCCAAGCTGGACCTGCCATGTTGGAATGGACTACAGGATGATGGATAGTGGAAGATATGGCGCTGCTCCTTCGCACAGTCTGGGAACTTATCGCCATCCAATTTATCCAGAATTTCCCGATAGATCATTTAATAAAGGGAAAGTAACAGAGTCGGCCGAGTTACTAGCGCTTAGAAGGTTATCAAGTAGCTCTGGGGATAGCACCACAGAGCAGTTGAAGGATCATGAGCGACAAGAACCGGATGTGGACAGTCAAGGTAACACGATGAAGCGTCGAGACAGCAGCTTTAACGGAAGATTCATTGGAATAGCACCAAGGCCCGTCTCCGAGTGTACAGCAGGTGAGGAATGTTTATTCTATAGCTACGTTGCAATCATGTTTGTGATGAAGGCGACAGTGAGATTTGGTATTTGTGTGCGGGGATGAAAGACAATCTTTAAAATGTGTATCGTTTGTCATAAGCTGCGGTAACAATAGGGTTTGTTTCCTTGGGTAAGAAAAACTTTTAGACCACGACGATTTGTGTTGTAAGTATAACAGATAATTCTCGAGTGAAATTACCAAAGGGGAATCTCCACAGATACATCAAAAAGAACAAAATGATAACCCATGACAGTTCCAGAGCTAAAAAGCTTGCATACAGGGAACCCGAGTTCGGCTAAACTAATCATGTAGTAGCACTCGAGAAACACAGGAAGCCGCCCGCCAAGTTAGACGTCATTTGCATTATTTAACCGGGGACTTTGTTCACGTGTAATCGACGGTGTCTGACTAAAATAAAATGCAAGCCAAACCCAACCCAAACCGAGTCCTCGCTGGAAAGTTTCCAGTGTAACCACAGCTATAGTTTACTGGTAGGTTTGTACACTGAGAAATTTTTAAACCACAGCTTTAGGTCTGGTTGTCGTAGTATCATTTAATTGCTTTTGTTTTAGAAACAAGTATTAACTGATAGTGTGGTGGACTGTTATTTCATCAAATACTTCTAACGCAAAATTCTATATTACTGTAATACACATATCTTGTTGACCTAAATTACTTGCCTGGACATCAGAGTGCATTCTTAAAATCTCGTGTGGTTGTTTTTTAGATGATAAGAGCATCAAGGAAAATTCCACAAAACCCGCTGAACCTGTTACGAGCGAAGAATTCGCCGAGACTGAACAGAAACCTTACAAGTGTATCGTGTGCAACAAATCGTTCTCTCGTGCCAGTCTTCTGAAGCAACACACGATCATCCACATGGGAAACAAACGATTCAAATTCAAGTGTGAAGTATGCAGTAAGATGTTTCGAACAAGGAGCCACCTACGGGATCATGTGCGCATCCACACAGGTAAAATAGTAAATTTAAATCGTAACGCTAGTGGGATGAGGCTTTGAAAGATAAATTCAGTTCAGCACATGCATGCGGTGACAGTAGTAACTTGTAACCACTATATAGGCCACTATGACCACATGGATAGTGGGTATTACCCCCTACATCTACCCTTAAATAAAGCTAGCCTGAGTGTTAACAGCCTTGGATAGCTGCTGTGGATAGCTGCTGCCTTATTAGGCCTCGTCAGCACGATACAGATAACAAACAGGCTCAGACTCCCAAGTCGACAATAATATAAAGTGAAAGCATAACGCCTGTGAGAAAGATGAACTCACAAGCTCAGCGCATGCGTGATAGTGGTAACTTGCAACCACTACATTAAGCACCATGGGTACTATATACCCCTTATATCTACCCTTAAATAAAGTGAACTGAGTGTTAGCAGCCGTCCCAAGGCTGCTGTTTTGTCTTTATTAGGCCGTGTCAACACGGTACAGCCAACCTGAAACAGGCTCAGCCGGTTCCCTAGGAGAAAACGTGGAAGAGTGCAAATAAAGTTGTTGTTTGTTTGAGAACATTAAGTAAAGTGAAATATATTGAAGGTCGAATACCATCTTCTAACTGGTAAAACTAAGTGAAGATCGCTTTTTGATCTGGCTAAGATGAATTTCGTTTGTTACACGTTTTGCATTATCTAATTTATAGCCCACTTCAATACTTCGTCTCCATAATAGTATTACAAAAGCGTTATGCGATAAAACCAATGTTTTATAGCTTCAAACTTTTAGCCCGCTTAAATAAAACTAATTCAGTTTTTTTTTTAAAGTTTAGTGGAATTATTTATTTTGTTTTCAAAATGTGCTAGATTCCCATTCTCTAACCGTCCTTTTGTTAAACTTGCTATAGGTGAGAGACCATTCAAGTGCCACATTTGTTCCAAAGCCTTCAAACAATCCAGTGACCTGAAAAAACACGTCAACCTGCACACCGGCCTCAATCAGTTTAAATGTGATGTCTGCGAGCTTCAGTTCCGACGTGCGGATGCGCTACGCAAGCATCGGCTGGGTCACTCGCAAGGGAACACGATGCTTACGTGTGAGACTTGTGGCAAAACGTTTCAGCACATCAGTGCATTACGACATCATAGAGCTGCTCACACAGGTGCGTGGAGTACAGATAATTATTTGACAGAAGTAAATTAAAATCATGTTATTTTTCAAGAAGTAAGTTTGCACCAGACATTTTGACCATGTGCAATAACTAGATCGCTGAGCAGGCAAGATGAAGCGAATTCTGTGTTCTGACTGGCTACACGAGCAGGCAAGATAAGCCCATCTTGCTGGCTTGGCGAAAGCTACATATGCGTTATTGAACAAACGTGAGGTCAAGATGGCTGGATATTGGACTTCGACTTCGTCTCGGTCCGTAATAATGCAAAAAAAGAACTTGCTTGGTCAATATCCATCCATCTTGACCTCATGCTTGTTCAATAACGCATATTTAGCTCTCGCTAAGTGCCAATGAACACAGTCAAAAAAATAGGGTGTCAGCCACTGCTTCAAAAGTTAGGCCAATTTTAGTTTATGTGAAAGCTTTTTTAGCAAGCTAAGGGTTAAGTGTACGATGTTGGACGTCTTCCAGATAACGCAGTAACCTCCTCAACCGATAGTTGCTTTGTTTGGTAGATACATACAGCTACAGTTGGTGCGGGAATAAAAATAGATACAGGTGTCTTAAACATAGTTTTTTCTTATCAGGTACGGGTACAACCGCACGATCGACAGGCGTCATGTACAGATGTAACATCTGCTTCAAAACTTTCACAGAGGCTTCGACTTTCAAGATGCACGTGGAGAAGCACACGGAGGAAAAAGTGGAGCAATCCCCTACGGACATTTTACACTGCAAGATGTGCTCTATGGCGTTTACAAACAAAACTGAATTTGGTGACCATATGAACATTCACACAGGAAGAAAACCTTACAAATGCACGACGTGTACCAAGGAATTTTGTATCGCCGCCCATCTTATTGATCACACGCGGATCCATCACTTACATCTGCCGCATTCACCGCCCTCCCATCCGATACCTCCACATTTGCCATTCCTAATAGCTGCTCGACAGTGAGCGTAGTCGAACCTACTGTGTTAACATTACTCATCCTTACAGGGGAAGACTATCTGTTTTACGCCCAAATGAAATGGATGGACACTACAAGAAGTTGTGTGAAATTGAGAACAGATAGGTGAAGGACGTCAAAATGCTGGTAGCGTTATTCGAAAATTCCAGTGGAACGGAATGAAAGAGTTAATAATATTCTTGTTTTATAATTTCGACTATATAGATCCTTTTCACGCTTAGCGTGATACAAGAAAATGTTTGATATATTAGAAAAAGGATTTTGCTATCAAATTTGTCACATCTGTATAAGTAAGACTACCACCTTTTAAAGATATAGCCCCGAAAATGACAAAGGAATTAATACTTACAAGAAAACGTATAGTCATGCTAAGCACATACATTTTCTTGCAAAAATCCAACAAAAATTATTGACTTTAAATATTCACAACTTCGCATATTTTAGGCCACTCTCATCAAAACTTTTCACTTTTTCTGTTATGGGTGTGACAAATTTGATGCCGATTAACAATTAACAATGTCACACTGGAATGAAAAAGGTCTATTGGTAAAGATCCGGGGATTAAGTGTTTTTTTCTTTATCATGACAGTTTTCTCTTTATAGAAAACTTCAAGTCTCAAATCGCTAAAAGCCATAAATTATAAAAACTTTAATAGCAATAAAAAATACATTTAAGTAAGTCTGCAAATATTGAAAACTACCTGTAGATTTTCCTGTTTGTTAATGTTTGTATATATTTTGTATGAAAATGAGAAAAAAATTAATTTGTAGAAGATATTTTATTAGTTAAAACTAAACCTTCTAAAATGGAGATAATTTTTTAACTTTATTACTAAGTATGGAACGTTATAGATATTATTTATATAGTACTAGATCGTATGTAGAAAATGGTTGGACTGAAGCTAAAATGGGGTGAAATGTTTTTGTCTAACGAATATCAAAATCAGAGATACCTAGCATCTTTTAACAAACAACTGTCAATTATAGAACTGAACGCCTTGACGCACCTTGTCGTATCAGTTAAAACTCCATCTGTATAGGATTCCAGAAGTGTGATTTTAGAGTAATTTGAAATGAATTTAAAGGTCTTTAATTTTGGGTTTAGACAATGTAATCTCTGCAAACAGTTACATAACCACGAACCTTTTCTCCATGACACCATTTATATTTAACACATGTACAAAATACATGAAGTTCTTAAAATATGGCTATTATGACGTAATGCGGTTTGATGATTTTTCATCGCGGGCGCAGATATGGCGTCTCTCAGCAGTCGACAAGCTCATTTTATAATTTGGTTTTAGAGACACGTTTTGACAAATCGCTCTAAAAATTCCATTTCTGGAACCCCAAACAGAAGCAGTTTGACATTTAAAAATTCAGTGTGAATTCTGGCGTTTGGCTTTCCTTTAAGACAACTGTTAAAGCGAAATAAATTCTTTTTACAAACAAAACTTTAGGGAACTTTGTGATATTGGAAATGAAATCTTGTTTGAACTATAGCAACACACACAATTCAATCTCGATTTCAGATTTTGTTTGATTTCATTGTATTTTTATTATTAAGAATCTAAAGAAGTCTTGAACTCCATTTTAGCAACGATACTTCTAAACTTACTATTTCAAACTTTTATTCTGATACTATCGGTTATATCATAACAAAAAGATAATATGACGAAGTTTGTGGTAAATATATACTATTGTGTATAGTACATAGAAAGTAATGTAAGTATCATCACTGCAGAGATATAAATGAAAAAGACTGTAAATAATAAATTAAAGTCATAAATATCTTTCCGTTTCTTTACTTAAGGGCCTTAGTCTATAAATATCAAGGATCGCCGGAGACTTTGCAAAAATCAAAATTTCTGATACTTTACTTCATTGACAAGTCTGAGAAACTATTTTCGAAAGTATTACTTTCTCAATCGAAATGCTTAGTTTTCGAAAAATCCAGAAAAACGAAAATACGGGCTTTTCTTAATCATTTAAATATGCAAAAATCACACTCAAATTTAGTTTCATGAATTTCAGTGCGCTTATATTCTGCCATTTCGAAATGACAGAAAAATAGAAAACTTTCAGATCTTATATGGCTTTCCTACTTTTCACAAGCGGGTGCCATTTTTGAAAATTTTTCGAACTCTTGGAGTAGTTCAAGCGCACCGAGCATATTGGAACAAGAGGATCTGGTGAGCCTACACTGGGTTGCCTGCCAAGCAGCTTTGATCTTTTCTCGAAAACAGTACTGATTTTGCCGTGTCAACCCCCCCCCCTCCCCTCCCCCCTCCCATTTTGTTGCTAAAGAATCCAACTCTTATAATTTCCGTGCGTGTGTGTAGATTGACCTTCATATTTTGCAAGATAAAGTCCCAAAGGTAATAAATTTGTAACTAAAAATTAAGCAAGAAATACAAAAATTTTTTCAAGTAGCAAACGTCAGCCATCCGGCTGTTGAGATATATCACAAACCATGCAGCATTCTTTGCTTTATAACCATTTTATTGAAGAATATATTAGAGGTGAGGTTGCCTATTTACCGAGTTAGGATTTCGATTTGGAATTCGAGTTGGATTTTAGAGTTAAGATTTTTGACCAAAACAGTGTTTGTATGGAATCAATAGCGAAGTAAAATCGCAAATTTTATTTTCCGATTGAAATTTGACAAACGTAACCTTGGTCTGATGTTGTTTTTGGTAGTCTTTTGATCCTTTGTAGCTGGCTTTGCGGTTTCGTTGCTTTTTTTCTTCACTCGTACAAGCAAAGCCGATACCCGGCCCTCTGGGGATCACACGAACACATGAAAAAAAAAAACACATGAAAACGAGCTGAGTGCTTTTTCCGAATCGCATCATGACAAATGAAATTTGTAGCGCAGTAAAAAAATGCCATAGATACGGAACTTAGAGTCAGAGGAAGAGAGCGCCTGTTATACGAGGCAATTTTTTCAGCAACTTGCAACGCAATGCCATTGCGTTGCAAAATGCTGACCAAATTGCGCATGTAACATCTTACTTTGTAACTTGCAACGTAAGGTTGCAAGTTGCGGAAAAAGTTGAACAACCTTCTTCTTTTCGCAACGTTGCATGCGAAGCCAGTTGCAGCGTGTAATATGAACTGAGCAACCTGCTTCGCAACGGCAATGTCGCAATCCTGGTGAAGAGCCAATCAAATCTCTTCATAAACACGACGACCGCTGATTTATCTCGTTTTATCGCAGGAAACAAACAAA
>JAOCPT020666596.1:0-16999 GCA_026546935.2 Palythoa grandiflora
ACCACAAAAAATATATTGCAGTTAAGAACAAAATAAGAACATTTTGAGCCTCAAATTGTTGAAAAAATAAGAACATTGAGCCTGGGCAAAATTTTACTGGTTCTTGATAGAAAAAAAAGTGTAAAGCATAATAAAGATTAGTCAGAATATCTATGTTGACAAAGTGCCTCAGTTTCGATAATGCTCCAATATTCCTTTTTAACCTTCAGTTTTGGTCAGAAAAGACACATGGGTTTTCCAGTTTAGATTTTTATCAATTATTAAGAATTTTGAAAAGTGTGAAGCGTAACCTCTTTACATGTACAGTGCCGATTTTTGTTTATGAGTCCATCAGCCCCACTTATTTTAATGTTTACAGTCGCCCAATCGATCCAAAATTTTTGAAATTTGGGAACTGAAACAAAAAATAAATTTAGAAACAGTTACTATAACATGATGATGAAAGTTGATTTTTTTTGTGGCCCAAGTAAATCATAATTTTGTACGCAAGGCGATTTCAGCTTCAATTTGTTCTTAATTTGTTCTCATTTCTGTGAGCAGTTTTTAATGAAGAAAAAACAAAATAAAACAAAGTATTGGAAAATGAAATGCCTTGCGCCACACATGTATTATACGGCTGAATTTAGAGGCGAACTGCCTCTTTGTTTTTTGAGCAGTCTTTGAAGTGAATCTTTTTATGTTTTATGCTGTATCGCTAAGTTTTAGTCAATTTTCTGCCTAGTTATCAGGCCTCAGCCTGAGCTTGTTCTTAAGTTGTTCTTAAATTTTGGCAAATTTGAGTCTTGTTGTTCTTATAAAGTTGTTCGTTGTTTTTACAAAAACAGCGCGTATTACCACCAGTGGAGGAAAATGTAAGCAATGCAACGCAAAATCAAAATGTAAACTATATGATTCACGAGTAGAGCAACTAAACTCACGCGGTCCGGACACTGATGCATGCGAACCAGTTGTTTTCTGTCTCAACTCAGCATTTACGCTACAAAGAAATAAATCTATGATAAAGAAAAACACTTCACGTTGAAATAAAGCGTGATATTATGCCCGCAAAATACAATTTTTTTTTTATTTTCCTTTTACTTTTTTAACCCGACCAACCGATCCAACATTTTATCTCGCTGAAAACGACAGTAAACATAACGGTAACTGGGGGATTGCCTAACATTCTAATTACATTTTCTGCGACAGGTTGTTATCACTCTGTGCTCCCGAATTTTCGTCATCAGAGACGTTTTCGCTTCATTTTTGGACTCAAATAACTCGTTAGTATTGTGTCGGTCCATGTTTTTTTCTCCTTCACTGCTGAGTTTAATACTGACTGATTGAACATTGTACGAGACCTTGCTTAATTAATCCATCTTTGAGTAGTAAAATGAATCAGAAATGGCTTAGCCGGAAACAAAAAAACAAATAACTAAGATTTTAAAATTTTGACCAAGACAAAAACTGACCAATTGCTCCCGCTTTTATTCAGTGTAAATGATTTTCAAAGGTAGTTGTTTTTGAAAATTTCCATACGGTTAACGTGCGACTTCCTTGTCATTCAACCTATGAAAATATAAAAGTAGATCAGAATTAAATCACTTTCAGTTGCGTTTAAAAGAAGCTATAGCCATGAACGACAGCAATTTCTGCCCTTTTACTGATAGCGCAGAAAAACAGACTATTGAGTACTACGGCAATTTTCTTGTTTTCTTGTGTGTGTTAAACGCGATATCAGGTTGTGCGGCAGCCGTTGGAAATTCCGTTTTCCTTGTTACTGTTCTGAGAACGCCATCCCTTCACTCACCGTCTTACTTTCTCCTATCAGGACTGGCTTTTTCAGATTTTGCAGTGGGAATTATAGCTCAGCCATTATGGATTCTGGTAGCAGCTTCCAAACTTCAAAGAAAATGTTCATTTTCCGGCATGCTTGAAACATTGGATTTTATTGCAATATATTTATTTCTCGTTTCATTTTTTACCCTCACCGCTGTTAGTATAGACCGATATCTTGTTCTCACATTGCATCTGCGATACCACGGTGTTGTAACTACAAAAAGAGTTTTTTACTTCCTTGGTTGCATTTGGATAGCGAACGGAACTTTCCCGATGTGGAGAACGGTTTTCGGCCAACACGTGACTAGAAACATATTCTTCGTGTTTTTAGGGACTGCCGTTTCACTGGCAAGCATTTGCTATTTCAACATATTCAGAATCGTCCGACGGCATCAAACCCTCATCAGATCTCACGAGTTTGCACTATCACAGAGGCAACAACCCGATGCGGCAAGCACCAACAGCGATATTCAGAGCGAAAGAACAAACAATACCTTCCCTGGCACAAAGTCTACCCTTACATTGATTATCGCGTTCTGTCTGTATTTGTTGAACTATGTTCCTTGGATTTGTATCTCGTTCATATATCTGCTTAAGAAGAAAGAATCAGCTAATTTTTACTTAGTCAAGTATATTTTTGTAACATTAATGCATTCAAATTCTGTGTATAACCCCTTGTTATACTACTGGCGTTTTGAAGATCTACGGGGCGCAGTTAGTAACACTTTTGAAATATTGTATTCACGTCTTAGAAAAGGATAAACTTTTCGAACTCAAATATAGAATGTACACGCTTTTTTTATAAGAACAACTTTATAAGAACAATTAACGAGGCTCAAATTCGCCAAAATTTAAGAACAATTTAAGAGCAAGCTCAGGCTGGGGCTTGATAATTAGGAAAGTTTTTGTGGTCGAAAATTGACTAAAACTCAGCGATACAGCATAAAACATAAAAAAAATTCACTTTTAAGGCTGCTCAACAAACAATGAAGGTAGTTTGCCTGAAATTCAGCCGTCCAATCACAGATGTGGCACAAGGCGTTTCATTTTCCAATACATTGTTTTATCTTATTTTTTCTTCATTAAAACAGCTCGCAGAAATAAGAACAAATTAAGAACAAATTGAGGCTGAAATCGTCAAAAAATTAAGAACAACGAGCCTCGGCAAAATTTACTGGTTCTTATAAAAAAAGCGTGTAGTTGTACAGGCAACAAGAACAAGAGAAAAAGCGAAAGTATGATCAAGGGTCATAGAGGTTGAACAAGGGACTTTTACCCCTTTTGTTCGAGTGAACCACGGGTGGAATGGGCAAATGGGCAAAGAATTAATGTATTAGATCAGAGATTATTTCCGTTTTCTACGTGTGATCCCTTTTTTTACACCGTGCTTCTAATACTTAAAATTGCCTTCTTTCCGTCCTTCTTCCTTCCTTTCTTCCTTCCCACGGCCTCATTCAATTGTTTAGTCAGTCGGTCGATAAACTGGAACTTACAGATACAGCTAATAAATTTCATTTAATCAAAGGGAACTGTGAATGAGTCATGGACTACATTAAATTATAATCACGGTTTGCAAAAAGTTTTGCAAATTGCTTTTTACGAGAACATATAATATTTGGATACAGTTGAAGAAACGACTGGTTTTGTATGGATGCGATGGTGCATGTTGAGTGAAAAGTCTGGAAAAGTCAGATAAATTAAGATTTATTTCTTATTTTGAACTTGAAAAAGAAACTTTATCATAGCATGTGAAAGTTCTTTAGCTTCTCGAGATTTTCCTCTACAACAAGTTTGGTCCTCCTTAAGTTACACCGGTCTTCTTTTAGATAAACAGTTAAAGTTTAAGTTGTGGTGTTAGAAAAGAGTTGATAAACAACGTTTCGGAGTATAGTCCTTCAGGGTAAAGATTTTCTTGCCACTGATACTTTAGATATCTTTTTATGCTTTGCAGTTCTTATTTTAAAATGACTGATAAACATGATCAATAGCAAAATTCGACCTTGCACCTTTTGCACGAGTGATTCCAGCTGGTTCACTTTACACAATCTGGTTTTATCATAATTACGATAAATTTTCTTTTCATTGCTGACGATTGTGGTACACTATGCACGATATGAGACCTTATACATGTATACTTTTTACATACGCCAAAAAATTTTCATTTAATAGCGACGTCGACAGCGACTAAAATCTAGCGACTAAAAAGTAACTTTTTTCCACCGTAATCAGTAAATGAGTAATCATTCACAATTCGTTATATAGTTCCTAAAAGTACCTCAAACATATTTCTTAAATATGTAACTTCTAATGCAGAAATGGTATATAAATAATAATGAGAACCTTTTATAGAAAGAAAGAGAAAGCGATTTAGTGAAAAATGGGAAGTTTTGATACCACTGATCGGTGAGGGATATTGATGCAGAATTGTTTCTGTCAGGAAGATTATATTTGACCTACCCAAGGATTGTATTAAGGTATTTAAAACAAACGCGCCTGATCCAATTAGGCTTTTGCTAAACTATAGAAGAAAAGACGAAGATTGACTGATTGTTTATCCTTATTTAAGTAAATGATACTAAAAACATTGAAGCTTAAAATTCGCATTCGGTTAACAAATTCAGTTAACGGTAAACAGAAAAACTGTGAGAGGTAAAACAAAGTTATGACTTAAATGTGTTGAAACATTCACTTGTGATTCAGGAAATGACAGTAAAATTGAAACACTAATTATAAAAGGAATATGTTAATGAAAAATCAATGTGCGAGGCGAAGAAAAGTATCTTTTCAAGTCCCTCCCTAATAAGCTGACTGTTGAAAACAGAATGAGTTGCAACATCTGGTTAAATACATTTTAATTTCATTTTAGAATTTGGAAATACACTGCCAATGGATTCTGCATAATGGCAAAAACAAAAGAATGAGTGCCGGGTTGATGGTCGTTATGTTTTTAAGGGTTGTAAGCTCTAATTTCAAATTTCCCCAAATTTTTACGTTTTTCATTTAACGTAGTAATATGAGAGCGAGTTTGATAATACGCCGCAGAAAAACACAATATACATATATAATAGACGTGCAGGGATAAGCAGAAGACATTAAAAAAACTTAATGAAAGCTATAAACAATGCTGTCACTGATTACTTCAAGTCAACGTCTTGACACCTTTACTGACTTCGTATTGCCTATAAAAACAAAAAAGAGAATGAGGCGAACGAAAACATGAACTTGGCGCGTTTTTTTGTTCTTCCGCAGAAATATTGATGCATAGTTTTGGTCAAGCATGAATTTGGAATGTTGAACTCTTTCGTGACCTTTTAGCATATTTGCTTCACGATAGAGGTTTTAATTCAGTGTTCATGACAGCTATTTCCAGCCTGTATCTGATTATCGCTGAAAACAAACTGAATGACAAGAAACTAATTAGACAATTATATTGTTAACACAAGATACTGACACTTACTGCCCATTCTTTCTGGAGATTCTAAGTTTTCTTCTGAAATGAAACAAGTGATGAAAAGCCAAAGACTGGAATTTCTATAGCAAAACCACCCAACGAGCTGTTTTCCAACCCTCCAGCGAAGTTTAAATGAAGGCAAAGTCACTGGAGGCAAAAACAATACAAATATAAAACATTTCGTTGCACTGTCTCAGTGTCAGTCACGAAGACGATTCGTGCAGTTTCACAGAACTAACACTTTTTCACCTCTTCCATGACGGCCGTTATCATAAAAAGGAGGCTTATTCTTAAGTCTTGATTTGATTTAGCCGTCGGATGTATCAGTCAAGAATCAAGAGGATTTGGGACAGCTCATGCGTGGCTGATATAATTTAGCATTGTATTGAGCTGGAAAACATTTGAGCTTTGACGTTCATGAAAGTAAGAAGTGCCTGATTTGTTTCCTTCAAGCGACAAGAGACAGCTTTTAGCAACATGAAAGGCTAAAATGTGACAGACTTGTTTTTAACTAAATAATATGGCCCATTGGCTTTTTATTGCTTTTTTAGCACTTGCATGGATCAGAGCAACTAATGGCAAAGTGGATGGTTATGTTTTTAAATCTACGAGCCAGGCAAACATTCCTACCCCGATCAGCTTGCTTTCTAACGCTTGGAACAAAACAAATTCAAACAAAAGATACTTAGTTTATGGGGTAAGTCCTGTGGAGGGGTTTAATCTCAGAGTTGATGTTTATGTTAGGGCTGCAAATTTGATAAAACTTCTTCAACAAAAACAAGACTGGATTCTTGTCCTTCCTCCATGGGATCATCTTTACCATTGGAAATCAGAGGTTTCCCAAGATAAAATTCCATGGAAGATTTTCTACGATATCCCAAGCTTAAGACGATACGCACCAGTGATAGAGCTTGAAGCGTTTTTTAATGAAACCGGCAAAACGCTAGTTGATGATATTATCTATCTGCAAGATTATGAGGGAAGCGCGGAAACAGGGGAGTGGGTGGAAAAGATTCACGAAGCCCCGTGTTTAGAAGATCCCGGCTATTACCGAGACGAAAATGGAATATACAGAGGATTTTTCGGCTATCATGAGTTTAGCGCTGAGAAAATGCGGTGCTTCAGCGTTCACGGTACTGCAGACATCTTGGCACCAGAGCTCCTCAAAAACGTCTCTGTGAGGTAAGATGCACATCTGTTCGGACAAGTTTATGGCAGACGTGGAACTTGATAAAATTAGCGATGAGAGATACGTTTCTCAGTCTCGTTGTTCTTTTTAAATGCTAATTATCAAACTGCCAACGTGGCCACTTATTTGAAATCATTAACATTGACGAAAGCAAAACAGCGTTTCTATAGAAATGTTTCGAGAAAAAGGACCCACTCGAAATATAGAAACAATATAAATCATTTTATACTGAAGTGATTTTATATTTAGTATACTGAACGTGAGAAAAAACTAAATCTTTTTTAAAAATAATCTGTTAAAGTTAAAACACCATAAGTTTAAATCCGCGATAACTCTGATTTTCTCGGTATATAATAAATGTTTTATATTCTATGAAAAAGTCATTTGATCCAACCGGAAGTTAGGAAACTACCGGATATGAAATCTTAAATAGGCGTGTTTTAATCTTATTGGCTAATAGCTTTAATAATAAGCGAAATGTTTAAAATTCTGTCCAATCAGGTAAAAGAAAGATATTGCGGCAAATTCAGCGTTTTGGAACAGATTTCAACTGTTCAACATGGCGGCTTGCTTGAGTAGAGTTGTTGCTCTTTTTATAATATGTTGCTTTTCTTTTATTCTTGGTGCTGATTTAGAGGACGAAAACATTGCATTCGGAACTTCGAGCCCCCAGTCGCTTAAAGTAGACTCAACTGCATTAAATTCTACTGAAAAACGGTATCTAATTTATGACGTAAATCCCGGCGAAGGTTTTAATTTGAGACGAGATGTGTACATGAGGGTAGCAAATTTGATGGAAGTTCTGAGAAAAAAGGAAGACTGGATCTTAGTTGTACCGCCATGGCGAAGACTGTATCATTGGCGATCCCCACAGGAGCAATCGGGAATTCCATGGAGGAAGTTCTTTGATTTAAAAAGCTTAAATCGCTATATACCTGTCATCGAATTTGGGGACTTCGTGAAAGAAACCGGGAGTTCAGGCATTGACGAGCTGATTTATTTACAGGGTTATAAAGAAGGATGGAACGATGGTCAATGGGAAGAGAAAATAGATGATCGAGATTGTATTAATTCTCCAGTTTATTACAAAGATGAAACCGGCGTTTATCGTGGTCATTTCTGGGGCTTTGACCACGTTTTTGGTCGCAAATTTAAATGCGTTTCTGTGCAAGGAACGTCCGCAATCTTGGCTGATGTTCTTCACAAAACAAAATCTCGGTAATTATAAATACTAAAAGTTAACTGTTTTTTACTAATGGGCTTTCTTTTCTTCACAGCTTTGGGTACGGTACTGTTAAATTACTGTTATACAAAGATGGCCCGAATTCTTTTAATTAAGTTCGATAGCTGTGAATAGATAACATCGTTTATTTTTTTTAAAAATGAATAATCACAGATCTTGTACTGATAAAAATTGATAAGTATGATAATCAGTGATAAAATCTATCCCTATGGGAGTTTATGTACCTGTGAATGCCCCAGTAAAGTAAAGTAAACATTACCCTGGGTGCCAGAGACTTTTTTTTTCATTTCCAAAGCGGCGAGAAGAAGCGAGAGGATGGGCTTGGAAAAAAAAGCCTCTGGCACCCAGGTAAGTGAAAATTAAACTCAGCCAAGGAGAGATACAACCTATAAAATACAAAGCAATCTCAAATTTGAAAGATAAAAATTATATTGTGAAGATCAAATGTAGATAAATTTATTATTGATGTCACGTTTCAAAACTATTTAATTATCAACTAGGAAAGGGTTGGGTAATTTTAACTATGCTAATTATTTATAATTTTTTAACACTTAGTGTTATATATCTGAACAATTGTCACTTAAGATATTAGGCTTCATAAAAAGCAATGTTGCATTACTCTCATTTGAAAAAGGTGATGCAGGCAGACAGATAGATATGTTAATAGTTTTACAAAGTAAAACTATACTTTTATAAATCATTTTTAATTGAAAGATGAATTAATAATTTTAACCAGTAAATCACACGGTAAACATTAATAGCAAAATTCAATTGAATTTTTATTAAGAATAAAATAATATTATTACATCAACATAAACACAAACCTTCAAATAGCAAAATGCCAATCAAGGCAGGTTTTTTGTTAGAAAAGAAATATATACAGTGTACCAAGCTCAAAAACTACAAATATGTTGAAACTCAAAGACAA
The DNA here is from genome assembly GCA_026546935.2 of Palythoa grandiflora. NCBI lineage: Eukaryota > Metazoa > Cnidaria > Anthozoa > Zoantharia > Sphenopidae > Palythoa > Palythoa grandiflora. The sequence continues at coordinate 8,627 of JAOCPT020666596.1, forward strand.
ATGAAGGAACTAGTACTGTACATAGGTATTACAAATAAACAGATGTTATATAAATAAGTGTATTGATAATATATCGTAAGGCGTAACTTCGGTTACAAAGATCATTGAGGGGGCTGACCACGTCAGTTGCAGGCACGCTGATGGCTGATGAGTCCTATCTGGGACAGACATGGTCTGCCACAGCGGCCACAGGACAGCGTCGAGTCTGCTGGAACTTGGGCTACTGCTGCCTGGCGTGCTTTCCTCCTTTTCCGCTTTTCTTTGAGACTGTCTCTACATGAGGCTTCAAAAGAGCATAATATATATGGCTTCAAAAGAGCATAATATATATGGTATTGAAAATTGCTATATTTACAGGGAGAAATCAAGTGTGGAGATTTTAGCATCATGTCCTAGTTTATCGAGATGACTAAAGATAATTTTGAAAAATCTTTATTTGCAGCTATAATAAATGTTATAATTACCTTAAGTATCCTTGAGAATGAGAATGTTATTTTCCCATGATTAAAAAATACTGGAAATGAAAAAAAGTAATGTGTGGCCATTCCAAGCACAGAGCATGAGCTGATATTTTATGTCACTTAATTGATATGCTGATGCACCAGTTGATAATAAAATTATTAAAACACTGCATAACTTGTTGTTCCATAGGTCAGTTTTCGTGGATAGATTTGAAGAAGTATTGCACATCAATTATGGACAAATAGAATATTGGAAGGTACTTTAAAAGTGCATTATTTCGTTGTTGTTGATTCAATGATAACTCTACTTCCACTCTGTGGTTTCTTGGGACATTGATTTAATGTTATCACAGGGTAGCCATAGTCCTTCAAAAAATCCTGGAAAGTTCTGGAATCGGAAAAAAATTCCAGGTCAAGAAAAATCCTTGAATTTGGGTTGTGTTCCTTGAAAATCCTGGAATGGGCAAAAAGTTTCTTCCTTAACTTTTAAAATTAATAAAAAAATAAGCTGCTTATTAAAATAGTTTTGATGTAACAATGTTCTAAAACAAAAACCAGGACTCCGGGAGGCTTGATTTTTGTTCAGAAACAAATCTTCTAAAGCTTGTTAATAATAGAGTGTGTATTGTTGAACTGAATTTTGAAAAAAGTGTGTAAAGCATTCAAGTTCTATTTGATAGAGAACGTCCTGGATTTGCTTGAAAAGGTCCTGTAAAATCCTGCTTGAATTTCACATCCAGTAAATAGTTGCAACCCTGTTATTAACTATAGATCTTGTTAATGGTTTGTAATATATGTGAGTTTCATAATTCAGTTCCCATACCAGTCTTTATCGGTGTTTTAGGCTTTTTTTCTGCAAGTGAATGGATTTGAATTTGTTATTGGACTGCTGTCATTTATGAGTTGGAGCCAAAAATTTTTTATTGATTGTGCCACCAAAACTACCCAAAGAGCTCTTGCCTACCACCCTTGCATCAACCCACTCCAAATTGGTTTTACTGGGTGCACCCTTCCCCCCTTCCTTTTCAAATTTCTAGATTTGTTCCTGGACTGATTGGTTTTTATTTATTGCATTGATTTTTTGGGGCATGGTATTAGAAATTAACTAACAATTATAATCAAATTATTGTCCCAAGAGAGTGCATAGTGAAAATGCTATCCAAACCAACAACATTTATAGTAATTCTGTCATTCACCTTTCCTTTCACACCTGCCATTTTGTTAATATGATGTTCTCTTTTATTTTAGATGTAAATACCGTATTTGGTCGTGTATAAGTTGATGTTTTGAGATATGAAAGTCAGCCTATAAAACTGACCTCAACATATATACATGGGCTAAAAATAAAATGACAAATGTTTAAAAAAAGTATTGATTTTGGACCCAAAAATGGGGCTCCACTTAAACATGGTATCGACATATAAATTTAAGCAAATACAGTAATGTCCCACAAAGCCTGATTCCAAACCATTCAAATTACTCATCTCCAAGCTAATTTTTCTGCATACTAAAATTTTTTGAATAATCTTGTTTGTAGGCAAGAAGGAGTTTAGTGTTTGCCAAGCACTTGAGAGAAGAGGGAGACAAATTTCGTCATGAGATTCTTCAATCAACTGATGAAGCCGATGGTACAGTGATGGATGAAGATTGGACTAAAAACCAAAAAACTGAAGGATCGGCTAAAGGTGGACCCTATTTAGCTGTACACTTGAGGCGAGCAGATTTTCTATATGCAAGGGAAGACAAATTGCCCTCACTTGATGGGGCAGTCAAACAAATTGATAACTTGCTGAAGAAGTACAACCTGGACAAAGTTTTTTTGGCAACTGACACAGATAAAAAAGGTAACCATATAAATTCTCTGAAAAATGCAGTAGTGCAACCTGCCTTAACCCTTTCCTCCCCCAGGCAAGGCAGTTGTAAGCAGAGTTTCATTTTTTACAAGTACACACACTATTTGCATCCTTTATGGCTCTAAATTACTTCGAAATATTAGAATTACTGTCTTCTTGATATTTGGTTTTGTTATTTGCATTTATGCCTTCACAGGGAAAACATTATCAAGCAGATCACACATGCTGGTAAACAAGCATCAGACAATAGTTTTAAAGCAAATGTTTAGAGCAGGCTTATGTTTCCGGCCATCTAAATGTCTGGTGAAAGATTTTATGAAATCTGGTTATTGTGTGCTGTAAAGACTTGCATGGACAGAACCAGCATGAGTAAGGCTATCTCGTAGTCTCTTGTTATTAATAAATTCTTCAACGATCAAAATAATTATGTGTTTAAAGATAGTATGTATCATGAAGGAGGTAGTCTGTCAATGAAAGTGTGCTGTACCCAGTATGTCATGATTCTAATTTTAACGGGAATCTCTGTATTCAGATGTGGAGTACTTAAAGTCCAAGCTTCCTCTTGTTACATATGAACCAACTCAGGCAATTCTGGAAAAGTATGGCGATGGAGGTGTTGCAATAATTGACCAATGGATTTGTGCACATGCTAGGTACTTCACAGGAACCACAGAATCTACATTTTCCTTTCGTATCCAGGAAGAGCGAGACATTTTAGGTTTTAGTGCTGACATGACTTTCAATTGTTTATGCAGTGATAAAGAAATTGGCAAATGTGAGCAACCTTCCAGATGGAGAATTGTGTATTAGAATATAGGGCTTTTTTATTTTCCGAAAAACTATTGGAGAGTCAAAGAATTTCGTATTTACCATTAACTAAACAGACTAAAATTGCCCCTGTGAGGAGGGGCTTGAGAACATTTTTGTTCCCTTGGTCACGTCTTGAATCTTAAATGTATAATTTTCCTAATCATTTTTAACTTTATCAATTATGAAGATGCTGTCTGTTATCATATCTTTATTATATTCCAATTAGTTATTTATTAAAGTTTTGATAAAAATGATGAATAATTAATCCTAAGCTATATTTTGTTCAGCTCCAGTTTAAAATTGTTTTGGTTAAATATGACAAAAATCATTTCCATTTTGGTAGACAATATTGTGGTACACGCTTTTTTAATAAGAACCAGTACATTTTGCCGAGGCTCATTGTTCTTGGCGATTTCAGCTTCAACTTGTTCTTAATATGTTCTTCGCTTTTTATTGAAGAAAAAACAAAATAAAACAAGGTATTGGAAAATGAAGCGCCTCTCGCCACAAGTATCGTACGGCGGAATTCAGAGGCGAACTACCTTAATTGTTTGTTGAGCAGTCTTTAAAGTGAATTTTTTTATGTTTTGTGCTGTATCGCTAAGTTTTAGTCAGATTTCGAGCACAAAAATTTTCCTAGTTATCAAGCCTTAGCCCGAGCTTTTTCTCAAATTTTGGCAAATTTGAGCTTCGTTGTTCTTATAAAGTTTTCTTATAAAAAAAGCGTTTAGTGCCAGTTAAGGATACAGTCGTTCCTACCGTGGAAACTAAACCATGAATAGTGTTTGGCAACAGATATTTTGGGAAATTTTACTCTTGGTTTCAGGCATGGTTTGGTGTAGGATTTGCTTTCTCCCCCACCTTTCCACCCTTCCAACGTTTCAAAGCTCTTGACTTACGTCTTTTTTAGGGTAAAATCTCCTAACTACTCTTGATCCTTCAGAATTTTTTAAAGTCTTTAAACAAGGTTTTCGATTATGAAATTCTGTTAGCATTTTTTTACAAGATAACCTACAATGGAACTTGCTGAGATTGTACTCATTTAGACATAATTTTATACATATTTCTTCTGTTAGAAACATACTGTGCAGGTTTTTAATTAATCTACATGAAGAATAAAAAAGACAGATTTTATCATGAAAAATAACCAGTGTAGGAAGTAAACTAGTAGTTTGTTATAAAGGGATTTGGAAAAGCTAAAATTCATTTTACCATTATTTTAGAGTTAGCTTAATGCTGTAGAGGATTTTTGCTGAGAAAACAGTTAATTAGATTTAGAGATTTAGAATTCATAGGATTTTTTCAAACAGTATTAACTTCCCTAATGAGATTTTTATTATTTTAAATAATGGGTAAATTCTTGCAAATCCGTTTATAAATTTAGAACTTAAAATTTTTTGTCATATTATTGAAATTATTTGTCATCGCTGTGCAACTTCATCAGACGTAAGACATTTGGTGAAAATGGACAAGTTACAGATAAATAAATGAACTTCATTTGTGTCTGTTTGAGTGATATTCATTGGGGTCCGTAAGGCTAAGCAATTAGGGAGTTTAAACGTCGACAACGACGACGACGACAAAGAACAATAGTAAACACAATAACCGCACGTTGGAATGCATCGACCTGAGCAACTCCATGTTGTTGCCAGAAACAACGCGAAAAGACAGGTCTATTTTGGAGTTCTTGGGACGACAAGGACATGACAACAAAAATATTCTCAGTAATTGTTTACTTTCAAGGAGAAACATGTACTCTTTTTCTGTTGACAAAGTATAAAGCGGAGAAACAAAACTCAAATGACAGTCAAAAAGAAGTAAAAAGCAAATCAAAAATACATTTTTTCTGAGCCATCGTTGTTGGCGTTGCCGTCGTAGTTTGTTAAACCTAATAAAATGAATGGTGACAGACGACGACGTGAAAATAACTGCACGTGTGAATGCATCGAGCTGCGCATCTGCACGTACAGTTGTCGCAAGAGACAGAAACGAGGACGTGAAAATTTTCTCGGTATTTTTTTTATCTTAAGGGATATTTTGGCTGTCAGGTGCGGCGTTTATTAGAGGGCGGCGTTTATTCGACGACTGAATACGATAAATGAGATGAAATAAACCTGGGCTGGGCTGGGCTGAGCTAAGGTTTAAGTTATCAAAAATAAAATTGCAAAAAAAGTACTTAGCTTAAATGGAACTGAAAATATAAATTAGTCAGCAGGGAATTGGAGTTATCGAAGGTTCGAGTTGTTGAAGTCAAATAGTGTAGAGCAAATTCATGGGAAATTAGTTTTGCTTCCAGTTTATACGTTGTTAACTTTAAGTTAGCAAAGGGGATTATATGTTCAACCACCATATCAGAATCTTTGACAATCAAAGGTCATTTATCGGCTTTTTCAACGACCAGTTTCAACGTTCAACACCCTACTTGGAATCGATGACTAAAGTACATCAATGTGCAATGGAACACAATCACCAAATGAAAGTCATTAACGAAGATGTTTATCTTTAAAATGTTTTAGTAACCTCGTGAAGCATGATCACGTTTTTTCTATCTAAAATACGAAGCAAGTTGTGATAAGTAGCCTACCATTAACGGCTAGCTACGTTGTCAAAACGGACCATATTAATACAGCTGTCAACACTAATTTAGAGTCGTTGACAGCACACGGCCAATTTACTATTCAGCCATCAATAGTCGCACGAAGTCATTTTCAGCATAAATTATATGGTGTTAAAATCATCTGTAGCTATTAAAATATACAGCCCTTAACGGTTAAGTACAGTCGTCGTCAGGGTGTCCTAATTCGTCCAGGTGCAGCAATACGATTATATCGCCGTCCACATCTCCGTGTTAAGACACATTTGGAGCGTTTGGTGATCCAAAAGGTATTTCGGTTCCATCCAATCATGAACAATATCCACCGTCTTCTAAAAGATATAAAACATGTCTCCAGAAAGAAGGTACTCGATCTCGTATCTTTTGCTTCATTTGGTATGTGTCGCTGGAAAGCCAGTTCCACATAACAGTCATTTTGTTGACAATCAACAACTTCCTGCTAAAAAAAGTATGCGTCCCATAGACATAGCTTTTTAAGTTTTGTAACCCGTTGTTCAATGGTTTCTAAAGCAATCAACACAGAAAATGTGTTAAAGAGACTACTTTTTACCAATACACAAAACAAAATTCATTACCTGTCGAGGGCTAAGGGAATATTTCTTCATACAATTTTGAAACAAATAAATTCCAATCCTGTTAAATTGGAGTGATTCTATAGACCTCCTTGGACGGCCTCAATGTTTTTCCAATACAGTCCTCTTGGGAAATAAGATTATTTGTTTCATATACGGTTATAAGAAAGACACGAAAGAATGTTCAGCTGAAACAAAGAATCTTATTTCCCAAGAGCACTGTATTGGGAAAACATTGAGGCAGTCCGAGGTGGTCTATTACGGTGTTCCACGTTAAGGTTCACGTGAAAGTTCATATTCTACGAACCGCGTGGCTGAAATACCCCTCATCTTTCCCTGATTTACACCAATCAGCGTACTCGTTATATTATACCGCTAAGTGATTCACCCTGGTATCACTTACACCTCGTACATTTGCAAACAGCTAGAAGTGAAGGTATAAGACCTGTGCTACAGTCGCGCTAAGCTAGCTCGACTCTGGCTCAAATGTGGCACGACTTTGGTTCGACTTGGTTTTAGACATCGAACTGCAGTCGAACTTTGCCTTTGTGCAAAATGGCGGACAGGACAATGATTATGTTTTTGTGCCAAGTAATTACTGCAAGAAGAAGGAGGAACAATTAATTTATATATAATTTATGAAATTCCTCTCGCTCGAGTTTAGCACGGCGTCTGAAACCAACCCGAGGTATAGTCGTGTAGCACGGGTTAGTTAGTCGTGCTACACGACTTTGGCGCGACTTGATTTCCAACGCCGAGCTGAAGTCGTGCCAAAGTCGAATTTTCTAAGTTCGGGTGACTTAGCGCAACTGTAGCACGGCGTTTGAAACAGGCCTGTTTTTGCGCCGGTGTAACAGCGGCATTGGTCCCCCTTGTACTAAATAGCAAATTTGGTCTCCCTTAATGAGATTCTCGCGGATTCAGTCTCCCCAACAAAAACACTTAATAACTTGCAAAAAAAAAATTATCAAAAATAGTATTTTTGGATGGCAAACTGATAATAAGCGTTCCTGTATTAAACTCTATTTTTAATCAAAAGAAAGCAAACAAAAAACATTGATTTATGGAACACGAACGAATTAACATTTGCGAAGTTTTCAATTAGCACAAATGAATTTTAAAAACAGTAGTTTTCAAAAGGCAGTCGTTATAAACAATATTTTAGGATCGACAGCTTTTTTTCTAAAGGGGGCTGAAGTAAGTCCTTACGATGCAAGAAAAATGTGTTCGCGTAGACGCGTGTGGCAAGATAAAAAAGCTTAATTTAAAATCAGCGTCTTTTGAGATTTTAGTTGAAAGCTACTGTGTTTCATTTACAATTCTTTTTTATAAGAATCCACTTTATAAAAATCACGAGGCTCAGATTTCGGAAATTTTAAGAATTTTTTAAGAATTATACTGAGGCTCAATCTCACGACCTGCACAACAAAATTCTTCTACATTTTCTTGTTTTCATAACTATGGTACTACCCCCTTTCTTTAAAGCTAGTTTCTATGGAAACCTTAAAAGTGCTTTGATCAATCAAAAATAATAAAAAATTCTAGAATTTCTCTTTCGTTCTTCCGCCTGCAATGTTTCTTTATCTTGCCACACGCATCTACGCGAACATATTCGTCGATACGTGTGGCAAGATAAAGAAACATTGTAAAAAGATATAATTTAGTTCCTTGAATATTACTAAATGGTCAAATCCGCGGGTGGAGACCATACACTGGCAGATTTGGCCCGCCTAGGGGATATAGGCCGAGGGGGGACCATATTTGCGGGGGACCAAATCCGCTGGGACACCGGTGTGAGCTCGTGCAATTATTTCTTCAATTCTTCGTTCTCGTACTGGAACGCGGATTTTTATAAGAACCGGTAAATTAATTTTTACGAGGCGTGGTTGTCGCTGCGCAGGGGGAAGATTTCTGCCTTCTAACCACAAGGTCTCGGCCGAATGTTGAACAAATGCGTGACCTTCTTTCCCGCAAAAGCTGACTCAACTTTCCATCCTCCCGAGGTCGGTAAAATGAGTACCAGCTTCTGCTGGAGGCTAACCTGCGACGGATTAGTGTCCCGT
>JAOCPT020667012.1:0-16998 GCA_026546935.2 Palythoa grandiflora
GCCCAGCCTTCCGCCCACCCCTCCCTCCGTCCGCCCTCCTTACATGCCTCCGTGCTTCCGTCCTTCCTTCCTTCCTTCCTTCCTTCCTTCCTTCCTTCCTTCCTTCCTTTCTTCCTTCCTTCCTTCCTTCCTTCTTTCTTCCTTTCTTTCTTTCTTTCTTTCTTTCTTTCTTCCTTTCGTTCTTTCTTTCTGTCTGTCTGTCTGTCTGTCTTTCTTTCTTGCTTTCGTTGTGGTATTTAATGCATGAGCTACTCTGACAGTAATATATATATATATGTGACATGACCTAAGCTTATTTACAAGTACCATGTATATATGAACTCCTAACACAGCTAAATTAGGCGTGGCCACATAATGCAACATTAATTCTGCATGCAGTGTTGCACCCAATCAAAACCAGTTCTTGTTGCCAAAGAGTGAAATCGTTACATACAATGATGCAGAAGTAGGATTGGTTTCTACTTCATGCAAAGTTGTACAAAACAATTTGAAAGGTGGCTACACGATGCAATTCTTTAATTCCATTGCATGCAACACTCTGTGTGCAACATGTGGCTGCGCCCTAAGACTGAGTGGCCATCAGGGAAGCTAAGTGAAACCATGAACTCCATAACACACTTTACATGCATCAAATTAAAAAAAAAAAACATGGAAGTTGTCATTTTTGTGCAGTATAATTTCCTCTGACTTGAGTTGCCAACTTTTCAGTTTCTTACATAACCTTGTTTAACCTGTATCATTCAAAGCTTAATAATAATGTTAAAGATATTGTACGTAATACTATTTCATTAACCATTTTTTATATTAACTATATTTGTTTTCTGCAGAGTGTTGAGGATTTCCAGATGCTTAAAGTACTTGGGAAAGGAACATTTGGCAAGGTATTCTACGTTAGAACAGAAATATGCATTTCATTGTGACATGCATATTTCTTTTGCATTTGATGCAAACGGTATAGTATGCCAGTATACATAACCCTTGAAATAGTTTTGATAGCATTAGAGCTATTAATATTAGTTCTAACAAACTAGAATATCAGGTGGAAATATTTATTGGCTGATACAATGGCAAAAGCATTTTTTCTTTTCTTTGAAAATTTTTACACCATATGTTAGCGGAGCGTTAGTTTATGCATCTTTTGTTGTATTAAGGAAAAGGATCCCAAAAATATTTTATCAAAATGTACTTTGAACTCAAACTTCATCTTTTCTTTTTGTGCAGTCTAGAAGTTGTAAACGTTGAGAAAAATATTGAGAAACAGTGCTCATTATTTTGTGTTCCATGGTAGGTGATGTTGGCAAAATTAAGACGGACAGGTGAAGTCTGTGCACTCAAAATCTTGAAGAAAGAAGTTATTATATCAAAGGTTTGTTAACATAATTAAGTTATTGCCTTTTAACTAATAAAATATTTAATTCTTGTCACAATCGTCATCTGTTTGTTCTAATTATTTTTTAGGATGAAGTTGCCCACACACTGACAGAAAACAGAGTCCTACAAACAGCAAAACACCCATTCTTGACGGTAAGAATCTAAAATAGTTTTTTTAAAATGCTAGGATACATTTTGTGATATTTTTATTACGATGGTTCGGCCACGTATATCGCAGCTCAAATGCCACCAAAAGTATTTTAGATTTTCAAGTTGCTGGAAGAAGGAAGATGGGTCGTCCAAGAATGTCCTTGAGGGAGCTTGTCGATGGCAATTTGAGAGATCAAGGACTTTCGCCCCATGACACCCTGGATAGGGTATTTTGGAAAAGAACGCTTGTAAGCCAAATGCAACGTCTAACACACTCTTGTGTTTATGAAAGACGATAAAGGATTAACTAACTAACTTATTTATTGGTGGCACAATTTTGATAGTACACTCAAAAGATTTATGTCCAGTTTTTCTTCTTCCCATGGACATGCTGACAGTGTATATATTACCCAGCAACATTGGTCTATCTGTAAGGATGTTTGCAACTTGGTTATAAAGTTACGAGCAGGCATAAAACAGTTGGTAACTTCGCTGCCTTCCGTGCTGGAGGTCCCGGGTTTGATTCTCAGTGTCTCCAATGTCTGTTCAACTTTCGACTGAGTTGGGTAGCTTTAGCTTTCAATACCCATAAAACTGGCACCCATAAAACATGTCACCTTTACCTATACTTTTATATAACTGGAAAAAAAGTGCTGCTCAGTACTCAAAATTTTCTAAGTTATTTACTGGAATGGAACTCATGGCCCTCTGATTACCAGGTAAATGGTCTATCCACTAAACTACTGGGACTCACATGGGAAGCTGGGCCATTTGTTAAGTTCTTGAAGATTGTGTATTCCCACTAAATATGTCACACATCGTGCTTGCTAGATATGTCTAATAGTCATATTTCTAAAATGATGCTTTGAGGCAGTTTTCAACTTAGTTATAAAACTAGAAAGAAAAGTGCTTCTCGAGTTATTTAAAGTATTCAGAAAAGTTCTGAGCCACTGATGAGAAGCGAGCCGATGACCCCCTGATCACCCCGCAAAGTACTGAGTTCTTCCACTTGATGAGCACTTTCTTTCAAAGATTCATTCTGTAGCATTTAAATCAGATAATAGCTTAACAATACTTTACTGCTTGCTTTAGGAGCTGAAATATTCATTCCAAACGAAGGACAGATTGGTGTTTGTCATGGAGTACGTCAATGGAGGAGAGGTGGGTGAAATTTCTTAAGACAACCAAACGTTACTTAGTAAGTATTCTAAATACCCAAGTTCTGAGCAGAACAAACAGAATAGGCGAGTAGTTAATATTTGTACCTGAGTCTCCTGGCACCTTGGTGACCTGTGATGAGATTTGGCTGATCTTAAGTTTGACTCCGAGGGCGTTTCTCTGGGCACTCCGATTTTCCTTCCAACACAAGAATCAGCCTTTACCCCGAGATCTGATCTGTTTCCCCAGTAACATGGCTATTATTCACACAGCCAGAGGATTTGAGACGAAAATAAAGTTATAACTACCATTGTAAGTAATCTAAATACCATATTAACATGGTTGGTATTTTACTTAGTGTGAATAATAAATATTTGATTTACTTTTTTCCATTTTCTGTTTTGTTATTGCAGTTGTTTTTTCATCTGTCAAGGGAACGTGTTTTCTCGGAGGAACGGTCAAGATTTTATGGATCCGAGATTGTTTTGGCCATCAAGTATCTCCATGACAACAAAATTGTGTATCGAGACCTCAAGGTAGGTGTTTTCACTATGAGTCGACTGGCACAACTAAAAAACGTTTAGCGCCTTAGAATTACGAGTCAAGCACGCACATTGTTCTATTTTCAAAGTTTGTGAAAAATTGCCGTAGCTGTGTAACGCTTCCTTATACTTAAATAAAAACTATTTAGAAACGTTTCTTAATAAAAACCGTACCGTGGAAGATTTTAAACCTCCCAGTTTGTGGAAAAATTAGAGAACTTACTAAATCCTTCATTCAAAACGAAGGAAGGGGATGTTTACGTGATGCTTCAGACATTATTTGTTGAGACAAATGTGTAACACAAATGCTGTGTTTGTATGAGTCTAAGTAAAACTTCCAACCGGGACAACTTGACCTTCAGTTTATATAAGGTTTTGAAGTTGAGGTAACTGTATCGTATGTTTATATGGAAAAGATTTGACCAGGTGTGAATAATCGAATGCAGGAAATTTTAAGAGTAAACATTTTGAAAATGGCTGCCATGCAGAGCTGCGTTTTACAAAGACGTTATATAAGAAAATTGTCTCGCCCGGAGTAACTTTGCTAGGTGAGGTATTCTTCCATGGACAACATTTCTCATATAACTGGAGCACGAAATGCCTTTGTAAACAAACATACTTTCAAAACATTCTGTCCCGTGTAAACGTGGCGTGGCCTAATTTTAGACGAAGCAGATGGGGCAGAAGAGAAATCTGATGTTTAGTATTAAACGAGATATCTTTGTGAACAAACATGCTGTTTATGAAGATTGGAGTTAGCATTCAGAAATGTTTTATGTTAATACCTTATGAATGTCAGAGATGTCGACCATACTTATAATGATATTAAGTACATCATTGTAGTGAAAACTGATATGAAATCATGTTCCACCCTTAAATTCTTCAAACAAGTCAGAAGGTGTTTATAAATTAAAGTAACACTTTTTTCGTGTACAAAAGTGCAAGGTAAAATTTCTAACTTTTTTTTCTAGCTTGAAAACCTGCTCCTGGATTCAGAAGGCCACATTAAGATCACAGACTTTGGCTTATGTAAGGAAGAAATATCTTACGGTGCGACTACGAAAACCTTTTGTGGAACACCTGAATATTTAGCACCTGAAGTAAGTGATGATCTTCATTTTCGTAAAAATGCTATGAAACAAAACACTTACAAAAAGTAATAAATGAATAAAACAAACGTTTTTGAACTACCCGGTCATTCTATATATTTACCAGAAGGAACAGATGAATCAATAATATTTTTGCGCATTTGATCCGGCGCTTTAGTGTTAAGCAGATGAGAATTATTGACTTCCACTCGAGACACTAATCTGTCGCAGGTCAGCCCCCAGCAGAAGCTGGTACCCATTTTATCAACCTCGTAGTATGGAAAGCTATGCCAGTGTTGGCAGAAAAGATGAACTTGGGACCTTGTGGCTGTAACGCAGAGATCTTACAGCTCCGCCAACCCAAGGCCGTCAATGCCAGCCACCTCCAATGAACTTCATCATTTTTGTTCATAGTCAGTTTAAAACAATTAAATCAGAGTCGTGCGAATGGCCTTCAACGGATTCAAATTCATCGTTTATATAGAAATATGAGCATCAGAGTTCATACAGGGTCTGGAAATCCATAAAACGTTTGGAAAATATGGAAAAACCCCGGATACTAGAACAATTGTATAGATAATGTCTGAATTTTTGTGGCTTAATTCCGAGCAAAATAAAACACCCATTGGAAAATACTAAAGTAATTTTCCAGAGATATTTACGCTCTAAAATTAGGCAGCAGTTCAGACTTTCACGAATATAATTTTCAAAACTTGGAACACCAAACACAGGCAATAAATACTGATATTGTCAGTTTTTTTAAGCTTTTATGTGAAACTGTTACTGACCTAAAAAAGTCTCAAGAATACTATTATTACTGACCTATTATGTTGTTTGGAAAATCGGGCAATTGGTCTTGAAAAGGTGTAGAAATCTGGAATTTTTGAGAACAGAAGTTAGTAGAATCGCCGTCTCTCCTGTTTTTTGTTGGAGGCATGCTGAGTTTATAGTATGAGGAATTAACTGTGGTTATTTAGTCATCCTCCTTATAATCAAGTTTTGCCGATTATTCAACGTTTAGGAACCAGTTATTATTCATGGCCGGGGTTAGAGCTGAAGGGGGATTGGCATATTTGCAGATCTGAATAGTATTTATAACGGATTCGGGTTTTGCCAAATATGAAGTGCGGATTTTGGCTTCATACATTCTGAGTTACGACGGATCGGTTTTAGAAGGGCAAGCAGGCTGTGTGTGGTGTTTGTCTTTGTTTCTAACAAAAATATTGCCGGATCGGATTTGACTTATGGGATCAAGTGTTCCCATTCACTCCCCCTGAAATAAAAAGATTTCTTCCCAAAGTTTGGTTTACCATATTACCAAGTGCTGGACAATTTTTTACAGAACCTAGAAACTGAATGCCATTTTGGAAGTTTATAAACATCAAACGACATCACCACAAAACTATGGGAACACCTTAAAACTCATACTGAAAGCTGTTTGACTCTTTTCCTTTTTAGCAAAATATTTACAACCATAAGATCAATCACGTCGACTTTTTTTTTTCTTTACCCAACTATCTTAACGTTGTAATTTTTTCTACTCAACCTCCAACAAGGCCAATTTTTCAGCTACCCAACCATCTTCTGTTTGTAGGCCCAACCAACTTGTCTTTTAATACCCAAGCATCTTCTCTTTGGTCACCCAGCCATTTTCTCTTTGGCTAACCAACCATCTTCTGTTTGGTTATCCAACCATCTTCCCTTTGTTGTTCAATCATCCTCTGTTTGGTTACCCAACCATCTTCTCTTTGGTTATCCAACAATCTTCCCTTTGGTAACCAACCATCTTCTCTGTGGTTGCCCAACCATCTTCTCTTTGGTTCTTTGATCACTCAACCATTGTCTCTTTGATCACCCAACCATTGTCTCTTTGATCACTCAACCATTGTCTCTTTGATCACTCAACCATTGTCTCTTTGATCACTCAACTATTGTCTCGTTGATCACCGAACCATTGTCTCTTTGATCACCCAACCGTCTTCTCTTTGGTTATCCAACCATCTTATCTATGGTTATCTAAATATCTTTTCTTTGGTTACCCAATCATCGTCTCTTTGGTTATCCACCCATCTTATCTATGGTTATCTAAATATCTTTTCTTTGGTTACCCAATCATCTTCTCTTTGGTTATCCAACCATCTTCTCTTTGGTTATCCAACCATCGTCTCTTTGGTTATCCAACCATCGTCTCTTTGGTTATCCAACCATCTTCTCTTTGGTTATCCAACCATCTTCTCTTTGGTTATCCAACCATCTTCTCTTTGGTTATCCGACTATCTTTTCTTTGGTTACCCGACCATTTTCTCTTTGATTACCCAACCATCTTCTCTTTGGTTATCCAGCCATCTTCTCTTTGGTTATTCAACTATCTTCTCTTTAGTTATCCAACCATTGTCTCTTTGATTACCCAACCATCCTTGTCTTTGGTTACGCACCCATCTTCTCTTTGGTTATCCAACCATTTTCTCTTTGGTTACCCAACCATCTTCTCGTTGGTTGTTCAACTATCTTTTCTTTGGTTACCCAACCAATTTGTCTTTGATTACCCAACCATCTTCCTTTTGGTTACTCAGTCATCTTGTCTTTGATTACCCAACCACCTTCTCTTTGGTTACCCAACCATCTCCTCTTTGATTATCCAACCATCTTGTCTTTGATTACCCAACCATCTTCTCTTTGGTTATCCAACCATTTTTTCTTTGACAACCCTACCATCTTCCTTTTGGTTACTCAGTCATCTTGTCTTTGATTACCAAACCATCTTCTCTGGTTATTCAACCATCTTTGTTTGGTTACCCAACCATCTTCCTTTTGGTTACTTAACCATCTTCTGTTTGGTTACCCAAGCAATAAAAATTAGGGTAATTGACAAATTGGCTGATGCTGACGAACACAAACTTTCAATTTATTCACGTTTGCAACCACTTTTTGTAGACTATTAAGAAAAATGGTAGCTGGTCTTCCGAAATAACTATAAAGAGCTAAACTAGTCGGGTGCCCATGCAGTTAACTATCTAAACATAACGAATGAACAAACATTACATATATTGACTTTACATACAGAACATGCAAGTGTACAAAAAAAAAATAAAACAAAAATTTATTACTTGAAGTATGCGAACGTGGAATTTCAATACATATTGAGAAAATATTGTTTTAGTGATGTTTTGAAAGAACCCAAGCCCAAGGTTTTCAGAGATTCGTCAATCTTGTTCCAAACTCTTGGGCCAGCGTATCTTATATTGAATGACAAGAAGAAAAAGAACAAGAAGGAAAAGAAGAAGAAGAAGAATATTAAGAAGAAAAAGAACAAGAACAAGAAGAAGGACAAGAACACAAAGAAACAGAACAAGAAGAAGAAGAAAAACAGGAACAAGGAGAACAAGAACAAGAACAACAAAACTCTTAGATATAAATGGATTTTATTTTTTTAAACGGTTTTAGCGTTTTTAAACTTCTACGTTAAGTTATATACAAATTCTTTTCTCATTCCGGAAAACATTCAACTTTTTATTAAGGTGAAATACAGGTACATTTTATCGATAATCATATATTATTAAATGTGCATCAATGATGGATTTAGCAATTACCTGGCTACTAGAAAAAGGGTTTATCATGTATAACAGTTTTTTCTATAGAAGATAAATTTAGAAAACACATATATTTTTTTCCTTAATTGAGTGGACGAGGAATGGATAGAGGAACGAAAAGAGCGACAAAAAGGTTTGTTCGACATTATGTCACTAATCATCTATAATATCTATTAGTTTTGGCAAACAAAAGTTTGTATTTTCCTTGATTTTTACTGAACCTGGAACGATGTTTCCAGCGTTTTCGTAGTTATTCGTGGCTTTGTTTTGGCCCAATCAAACAGCCTAAAAGTATCGTGAAATTATCCTTTAAATTCGGTTTTATCTACAATTGATATGAAAGCTAAATCCTTTTACGAGTCTTAGTGTATTGGGACCGGCGCTTATCCAGTTTCTATAAGTGTTAAAAGAATGAGAGTCCTCCTAGATGGAGAAGCAAGTACTATTTTACCGACTTTGCACTATGGAAAGCCTAGTCATGCAACGTTGGCGGAAGGAAGGTCACAAAATATTCAAACTGCTTAGCAGAATTGGGGTTTGAATTCAGTTCTTGTTGGCTGGAAGGCAGAGATCTTTCCATGCCGCCGTCACAATCGATATGACGTTGGCTCATTTGATGTTTATGTTCTTGGCAATTAAATTTATCATTTTTTCGTTTTCCAGTGATATCGATGAGGTTAACTCGTGTAATTACTATGTCCCTTCTGAGAGTGGTATTCAGAGGGTGGCACAGCGTGGTGGTTGATGCTCGAAGAACAAGAGAGTATTTTGAGGTACGTACACAGTATGTAGCAGCTGGCAATGTGATGATAAGGATGATGATGATGGTGATGATGATGATGGTGGTGGTGACGATGATACTGGTGGTGGTGATGATGGTGACGATGATGGTGGTGGTGACGATGATACTGGTGGTGGTGATGATGGTGATGATGGTGATGATGATGATGTTGATAATGATAATGGCGGTGGTAATGATGATGGTGGTGGTAATGATGATGCTGATGATGATGTACTGGTGGTGGTGATGATGATGGCACTATAGGTGATGATGTTAAATTAGGTTATGATGATGGCGATAGTGATGATGATGATGACGATGACAAAGATGATGATGATGATTATGGCGATGATGATAATGATGATGATAATGATATTAATTATTGATATTAACGATATTTTACTTTTTATTACTGGTCAAAGGAGATGTTGATGGATTACATTGTTTTAAAAAATATTCACCGGGTAACTGAGGCAATTACTGTGATATGAAAGACATTTGTAGACTAAATTAAAAATAAATATCAAATATTAAGTGGGTTTTTATCATGATTCTTTTTTAGAGGATAGAGCGCGGAGAGATAATCGATTCAGCCTATGAAGGAATGTTCAGGAGCCGTAGTGATGGGAAAGACGAAATCTCATGTCTGCCAAGACATGTTGCACTTCGAGTAAGTTAAGTAATAAAAGCAGAATTTTTTTGTTGGCCCAAGAGAATGATAAATGAATAAATTTGCAAAATTTCGGGGGGGGGGGAAGAGGGTATTATGGGACATGTGGAAATAGTCAATGAAATCTTCCTTGAAAGACAGGTGATGAAACTCAACATTTCTAGAAAAATATTTGCCAGAAAGAGTGGTATGTAAAAAGGATCGCGTAAACTTGTCCTTCAGACTTGAGAATGGGGCTTAGCATTTTTAAAAGTTACATGGGTAAAGTATTTTTGAACCAAAGGCCTTAGAAAGTGGGCTGTTTTCCATGTAAATGGTCATCTTTTTTATCTTTAGCAAAAATTATGTTCATCTGTGATCTAGTAAAGCAAACTTTTAAAAAGGTTTTGCGATTGCTACGAGACTGTCTTGATTGAGATGGAATACGTATTTAAAAAAGTTGGAGGTATGTTATGTATGACATTTTGTAGTTAATTTCATCAGATATTTGGTCACTTGAGTGTCGGTGATCTCGGACGCTGTTCCCGAGTTTCGCGGAGTTGGAAAGTGCTGATACAAGCAAATATTCTCTGGTGTAAGGTAAGGGCTCGAGATCTATTATCGTGTTGCCCTTCCGCCTCTTGGATAAATATTTGTCCTTAACCAATTACACACCAATATAATGAACATTGTGATATTTTATAAGGGAGTTTAAGGGGGCAGTCACTTAATAGCTGTACATGATCCATGATTTGATAGAAGCCGCTAGTAACAAGAGTCCTTGAAAATTTCTTGAATTCTAACAGGAGTCTTTGAAAATTCCTTGAATTTTAACAGGAGTCTTTGAAAAGTTCTTGAATTTTAACAGGAGTCTTTGAAAAGTCCTTGAATTCTTAAAGAAGTCCTTGAAAAGTCCTTGAATTCAAACAGGAGTCCTTAAAAAATCCTTAAATTCTTGTTTAAGTCATTGAAAAGTCTTTGATATTTCCCAATTTGTTGAAGATGTGGTGAAGTTGCACACACAAATTCCAAAGCGTTTTGCATTCATCTTATTCCTCGTTTGGAAGCGTTTGACATAAATGTGTATGGAAATAAAAACTTGTTCGAAATGAGCTTAAACATAAGCTTGGAAATCGGTTAGCTTGAAATTGATATATGTTTGCATATCGGGGACACGCTCATTTTTAGCTCGTAGAGAGCTATAGCGGTGGCTGGGGAGTTAGGATTTCATGGCCTAAACAATAGAAAATCTGCTATCGCTTCTCGAACTTCTTAAATTCGTCAGGCGCATTCTTGCGATCGTTAAAAGGTCGCCCATCGTCCTCTTATTCGGCTGTCAATAGAAGCGTAATAAATTTAGCTGCGATCGCTTTGACTTTCTTTACTAGACTGCTCGGTTGCATTCCTTTGTCGTTACGCTCCCATACTTTGCAGTTCTCAGCTGCATTGTGGTATTTGTTTTGATTACTATAAGTTATTTTTAACATTTAGTCACGATATATCTGTATGTACGAACTTGGAGTGTTGAAATAAATGAGCACGTATTCGAACTATCTACTTGCAAACTTAACAAAGCGCCTGTTCTCACAGATAGTCGATCTCGATACGCCAAGTTTATATGGAATTTAAAACCACGCAATAAATTTGCAATATCATTACTCCACGAGCTCACCACAGGACGCCTTTGATTCATTTAAAGATTCATCTCTGACATACTTAACAACGCAGAAAAATGAAAGTTTGTAAAGATATTACATGCACTAACAGTAAAATTATACTTCTGCTAGGTGGACTGGTCCTTGGAAAATCATTTCAGCTCTTGGAGAAAACTTGAAAAGTCCTTAAAAAATAATTCCTATTTTTTGTATGAACCCTGTACATGCTAAACTTTAGCACAAGGAAGATGTGATACTTCTCTTGCGTTAGATCCTTCGTCCTGCAGTCTATACACCATGGTTCCCACTACTCGTGGAATTCCTGGAAAACTCCTGGAATTTTGAAATTTTCTTTCAGGGCCTTGGAAAACTCCTTGAAAATCAGATAATTTCCCTGTACCCATGGAAAACTCCTTGAATTTGTGGGAAAATGTTCAAATGTTTTATAAACAAATCAATACATGTACCTGCAGAAGCATCTGATGCACGATTGTATCTTTTGTATTTTGTCAGTGTAGACTCAATTTCAGGAATTTTTTTTCTGGGGATTGTGGTCATTTTGCTGTAACTGGAAAGCTGAACGACCGCGCAATTGTTTTGGTGGCATGGTTGGGTCCTGGAAAAATATATTTTCTACCCTAGAAAACTCCTGGAATTTTGTTATCGTTAGTGAGAACCATGATATACTGTACTATCTAACAAAGTTTGTCTTCGCCTATCCCCACGTTCACTCTGACTTGTTGCATATTTTCTTAGGTTTTGCTTTCAAACTACTATACTGGAATAAACTATCTATCTCTCTATCCAAACATGTTGGCGTTATAAAAATAAACTTTATGCTTGGAACGCCATGAACTGATTTCTCGTAAGCCAGTGTTGCTGGTGTCACTTTCCGAGAGACTGTAGCAATAAAATTCGTTTCGCTGATCAATCAGTCAGTGTGGTTGTAACCTTATAGTTACGGTCAGTTGTCACTACCTTACTAGAAATTGATCTTGTAACTTCCTAGGTGGACATGTCTCAAGTGAAGCATAGGTAAGTTTGTGTAGCCTCAGATAATTATATACACGCTTTTCTTTATTAGAACCAGTACATTTTGCTGAGGCTCATTATTCTTATTTTTTCGGCGACTTCAGCCTCAATTTGCTCCTAAATTGTTCTTATTTCTGTGAACAGTTTTTATTGAAGAAAACTAAGAAAATAAAACTAGGTATTGGAAAATGAAACAGCTTGCGCCACACATGTATTGTACAGCTGAATGAAATCTATCGTTGGCTGGTTAAATCAATCCAACTTCGCCAGTTAGAAAATTCTAATGTCGCATCCTGATATGTATCATATTTGCATGTCTCGTACTAGAAGGTGAAAGCCCTGTCGTATTTGTGATAAAAAATCATAAAACATGTCGTCAGGGTGTATTTTTTTCGTATCACACGACTTTGTCAAAACGCGCATTTATGCTGGCGGGACTATCCTCAGAACTATGTACTATGATTCAGATGACTTTCCAAACGCTAGAAATATTTTTTTTTGCAATGTGCGCGAAGTTGTGTTTTAAGTCTTAATTTCACTAACTATTTATGATTCTCCGCAGAGCAACAAACAAAGTGACGGGGAGTTTGGTTCACAAGTGCAGGCCATTCCTAGGACACCTTAATCTACGAAGCTGTGACAATCTTACGAGGCAAAGTCTTAAGATTATAGGTAACATAACTAAGGTTCCAAACATGGTGTTTCGTTACACTTTAGGGAAAACAATAGAGCGATTTGCGTGCGTATGTAAGTTGCATGTTTGTAACATATTTTAATATCTTTTTGTATGCTTTAGGCGTTAAATTTCACTTGTCAATCTTAAGCTAATGTACGTAAGACAATAGGTTTTGTTGTTTTCTGGTTGTAACTGCAACATCATTTGTTTGTTCGGGAACCGTTTTAAAGAAACTTTGAACTTTAAAATTTCACTCACAACTTTAACATCAATTTTCCTAGACTTTGATGCTGAAATACCGCATAAAGCTTCGATAATCAATAGTCAATTCACTGTTTCATTTAGTAGAAATATTCTTCTTTCTCATTTGTATGCTTGAAAAGTTAAGCAGAGGGCAAACACAACATACAGTAACTGTGTTGATGACTGTGATAACTTGTTTTGATTTGAAACACTAACCAATTTTTTGTTCTCATTACAAAGGCGAATGCAGGAATCTTCAGGATTTGAATTTATCAGAGTGCACCGGAGTTACAGTAAGTATTCATGCTGGACAACGTATTTGTCCCATTAACCATGATGAAACGATGGTTTTTCTTTCACGGATCTAAGTCGTGCTCAAAACGATCTATTCTAATTCTAAAACTTTGACGCGACTGCTCAAGGTGCTAGCAGAACAGTTTTTCTACCATTTTTAGAAACGATTTTAGAAACGATGACTTACGTTTGATTTCATTAAAATAAACAGACGTCGGCTTTTCGCGATGAAACATTGAAATTGTTTTCATTTTAATAACTTCGATTGCTTCACGAGAACCCTAAGCAGTCAGTAGTGAAAAAATTGACAAGCTTGCCAACCTAGCCGGATTGGTTTTTCCTTAGAGAAAACAGAAAAAAATGTTTAACGTGACAAAATGCAATCAGATATCAACAGTCAGTATAGTTTGTAAGCATCATCAATTGAAAGATTGTCTCAGGCGTTTTCGCCCTCCAAAACCGAATTTTGTTCTTGTCTCCTTTTCCTATCTCCACATAAATCAATGAGTCACAAACTCTGAAAAAAGCGTAAAAGAAGTTGATTTCAATCACTACAAGCGTTCCAGCCCTCATAACTAGTGTTTGCCTCTCATCTTCCAGGATGAAGTAATGAAGGATATTGCAGTGGGATGCACAAGTTTGTTGTATCTCAACGTGTCACGCTGTAACGTTTCAGATGCCTCTCTCAGATATTTGGCCAGGTTCGTCATCTTTTTTGCCTTTTTTACCTATCACCACCACCACGACCATCACTATCGTCATCACCACCTACAACATCACCCACAGTGCTATCATCATCATCATCATCACCACCACCATCATTACCATCATCATCACTACCACCACCAGCATTAGTTTTACCACCACCATCATCACCACCGTCATCACTACCACCACCATCATCAGCACCACCACCATCATTACCATCATCAGCACCACCACCACCATCATTATCATTACCATTGTAAACTTGTCATCTTTATATTAACATTTCCGAAACCACTGCATTCCCAGTTGTCCCACCTGAAAAAAAATAGTCGTTCCGTGATTACCCAGTGAGTTTTCGTCATCAAAATACTTCTGAGTAACTCACTCACTTTGCTATCTTACATCAGGTATATGACGAACATGCAATATCTTAGCCTTGCTTACTGCTCTAACTTCACCAACAAGGGTCTCGCTTACATGGCACACGGTAAAGGGTGTCATAAGATTGTATTCTTGGATATATCAGGTTGCGAGCAGGTAAGTGTATCTCTATATCCTAACCGCGCTTGCTCAGTCTTTATGAAAATATCAGACCTCGGTCTTTTTTGTACAAATCTCGCTGCGATCGGTCCGTGCTGTCAGGATTTCGGTCTGATATTTTTCCTTACAGCCCTTACACTCGGTTGATAATCGCTTAATAATTTTTGTATTTTTCAAACGCAGATAACATCTGAGGGGTACAAATACATTTCAATGGGATGCATGAACCTAAACACGATTGTATTGAACGATCTTCCTGGCCTAAGAGATGACTGTGTACAGGTTTGTCCGCCTTGATATGCATTTTATTCTCTCTTATGTGTAACACAAGTCCTTTTTTTCGTTTTAAAAAAGTAGCATTTTACGTTTTTTTTTTCGGCTGGCAATAAAGAACATTTTTTAAATTACAAAAGCGATTTTATCCGTTTCAATGAAATTTAAACCAATCCTTTATTGACACCAATTCAGATTCCAATTCCAATGTCAAGTGCTGCCTTGCTAAAATCCTTGTATTGGCATTAGATTGAACAAATAATTTCTTATAATAAATCTAATAAACCTAATATACTTATGATAAACCTGTATCTTCTCTGGTAGTTTCGTTATAACCTCAAGACCTACCATGGATAGAGTTTTTTTAAACCTTAATTAAACCCAGTGGTAGGGCTTTCAAGACAAGGCGGCGACCGGCAGAGTTCCGCCGGTTACTTTACGTTTGACCGCCGCTTATTTTTGAATAGGCTCAGCTGAACACAACTTCAAAAGAGACTCGGTGTTTCAAGTGAAATTTAATCACAGACATCTACTTTTGTTTCGCCAGCCACCTACTTCAAAACATTTTGAAAGCCCTGTGTGGAACATTAATACCATCCAGCAAGAATTTCTCAATCAGTCTCGCTATATTTTCAAGACCTACAGTGGGAAGAGTGTCCTTACACCTTATAAACCTTCCAGAATATTAAGATCATCCATCAAATATTTCTCTACCAGTCATGCTATAACGTCAACACCTGACCATGGTTATAGAGTGGACTTAGACCTTATAAACTCTGCAGAATATTAAAATTATTCAGCAAGATTATTCTCAGTCACGCAGTAACCTCAAGACCTGCCGCGGGTAGAATAGCCTTAAACCATATAAACCCTGTAGAATATTAAGATAATCTAGCGAGAATTTTCTCTATCAGTGTCACTTTAACCTTAACACCTACCATTGGAAGAATGTGGCCTTAGACCTTACAAACCTTCCAGAACATTAAGATCGCCCTGTAAAAATCTTCACTACCAGTCTGTTTATACCCTCACCATGGGTATAGAGTGACGTTAGACCTTATAAATCCTGCAGAACACTAAGATCAAACTGTGAGAATCTTCTCAATTAGTCGTGGGTAGAGTAGCATTAGACCTATAAACTCTGCGGAACATTAAGATCAACCAGCAAGAATCTTTTCACTCTCGCTATAATTTTAAGAGCTACGGTAGTCGCTCCTTTGCCGTTACTGCTCCTTTCCTGTGGAACAAACTTCCTGATGAACTCAGAAAATCCTGATGGCTTTCTTCTTTTAAATTTGGTCTCAAGACATTGATTTTTAAACAAGCATGCTCTCGGCGAAAGTTTTAGTTTGTTCTGAACGTTGCCCTTTTTTAGGTATTCATCATTTTATAAATGTCCTTGAAAACTCTGTAAGTATACGGTTTGTAAAGACTCTTCGAAATGAATTAATCTGTATATATGTCTCTTTATTGACAGAGATTAACATCGGAACTTCGTACTCTTCGAAATGTTTCTGTTTTGAACTCACCTTTTCTCTCGGATGCGGCTTTCAAGAGTGTAGCATGCTCACGGCGACTCCACAAGATCAGAATTGAAGGTAACATTTGTACTGTAAAGACCTACACGAAATAATTTCTACCTTTGCATAACAGGTTTAGACGGATACTTTTTTGGTTTAAAAGGAAAATCACTCCTTGTTTTACATAAAAAGTCTCACTCGCTCAGAAATTCCCTTGTTTGTTTTTGTTGTGCTTCACAACTCGTGTAATAAATCATTCGCGCGCAGATTCCAAGAAATACTTTACATTTACATTTAGTTGTCATTCGTCCCATCCAGGTAATAACCGCATAACGGATGCATCCGTCAAAGCGCTGGCCAAGAGTTGTCCGATGTTGGAACACATTTACTTGGCGGATTGTCCTCGTTTGACAGACCTGTCACTCAAAGCGATGGCATCAAACAAACACATCACCGTGCTGAATGTAGCCGACTGTGTCAGGTATTAATTCTACCCATCTTAGTAGGGGAGGGATTGGAGAGGTTGATTATCAGTGTTTTCTTAATATTTTGTAAATTTAAACGTCCTTACACAGAGCAACTTCAACTTATTTTATGTAAATGATATAAATATCATTTGTCCAAATCTGACCGGCAGAATTATATTTAAGCTAGCTAAATCCATTTAAGAGCCTAAGCGGCCTATTGGAGCCGGTGCTTATCCCCGATTTCTGTAGTGTTAAGCGGAT
>JAOCPT020667662.1:0-16995 GCA_026546935.2 Palythoa grandiflora
AGAATTATAAGGAGCGAATTTATTGTTGAATTTTAAGTAATATGGTCGGTTGAAAATATTGCATCAGCCGCCACTTGATTTTATTTAGCTGGTTTGTTTGTCCGAATTATGACGTAATTACTGCGCTGCGCTATTAAAGTGTATATGGCAGATTTTTTTATTTCTTATTTTGTTAGCGCACAGTTTTTTTAAAAAAGGGTTTCAAAGTTTTTAGCTTCAGAAATTGTTTGAAACCTTTGAAAAGTTGTACCATAAATTGTGTGGCCAAAAGGTCACTTGTGATGTCAGTTGGTTTGCAAAACACAGCAAAGAAAAAAAAAGCTCTACAGAACTGGAAATCTTGCTGTAATTAGATTCGCTTGACATTTTTAAAATTAGATAAAAGTATTTAAGTGCTGTTTTTAAGCAAAACTTAAAGTAAACCAAGAGACGAAACAAAAGGCAAGCAAACAGGCACACATTTTGCGAACCAAAATCTCACCCCAGTCCCAGGTACAATTTTCAAAATAACATTTAGCATCTTTCGAGCGCTAAAAATAATGGAAATAATTTTTTCTCTCCATTTTCAAACCGATTTTCCTTTTTTGTGTACGTGAATAAACAAAATAAGAAAGAACTGAAAAAAAATCTGTCATATACACTTTAAAGTTACAAAGATGTTCAAAATTAATGGAGGTAAGAACACTTCAGAAAGTTGATAAAAATGTCAGCGATGTTATTTATTGTTATTCTAAGTGATAGTAACTAAAAATTTGAAAATGCACCGAAATAGAAATGCACATTTGCGTTTGATAATTCAAGTTTGCTTTCCGGCGAAATCTAATATGAACTTGCGGTTGAAACAGCGCGGTGCTTCCGTTGATTCATAAATGCCGGCACGGAAAGTTCAGCGAGTCAGATGGCGTACACTTCACGTACGCTTTTCACTCGCACCAGGAATGACGTCTGTTACACCCGGGCAAAAAAACTTTAACTTCCTGGGGAACAACTGGTTGAGGACCAAGAACCCGGATGTTAGACAAGTAGCTGATACTATATGCTGACTGCGCTTTGGGTCAAAGTGACCGATCAGAACTTTCTGTTTCTAGCGAATATTGCATAGTATGTAACAATTTTTTTGTGAGTAAAAATGGCCATTCAAGATTGTTTCCTTTCACAGGACCCTTAACAACCCAGCAGATCAGATGGATGTTATTGGTGTTGGTGGAATTAATTTTGAAGATCAGATTGCGCGCTTTTCATCTAGAGGAATGACAACCTGGGTATGTTTTGTAAACGGCCAAATATCTTGGTTGGGAGGGGGAGGTGGGAGTCGGGGATAGTATTGAAATACTTCCCCTCCATGTTTATATCTCTTCAAATGTTTTCAAAACCTTTTTTCAGCTTTGGACATGGAACTTTTGCTAGCTGGAACGTTTTTGTATTTGTACATTCAACAGAAATTTTATGCTGTAAAATTATTCTTCTCACTTATTCCCTACACCAAGATTTTAACATA
This sequence comes from Palythoa grandiflora, assembly GCA_026546935.2. Lineage (NCBI taxonomy): Eukaryota > Metazoa > Cnidaria > Anthozoa > Zoantharia > Sphenopidae > Palythoa > Palythoa grandiflora. The sequence continues at coordinate 1,499 of JAOCPT020667662.1, forward strand.
GTGGCTACTTTATTCAGCTGACTTCACCAGACATTTGTGACTCTGTTGCAACTACCTTTTGCTCGTAAACAATTTTGCTATACCGTTAATTGACTAATAAAGCTAGTAGATTAGAAGCTTTAACTGTGCTGGGAATATTCTCTTGACACTCTGAAATGACCTTTACAATGCTTCAGACAAGTAAAGTCGATGAATTAAAGGTCTCTTTAAACTTTTTGCCCATATGCAGTTGTTGGAATTTGTTGCCAATAAAACATGCATTGAACAGATAAGTAGATAGATAGACTGAGTTTTATTCAAAGTTACTTTGTAGTTAGGTTATTAAATGGTGTAACCTTGCAATAACATTTTAATAAGAACTGCCAATAACCAAAGATTAGTAAAGTGTGTTCGATTATTTTTAGGTAAGTGTACCTTTTGACAACATGCAAGAATTATCGAACAATTATCCAATTTAATGCTTGTTAATAACAGAACAAATTTGGAGTGGTTTTCAAAATGAATTTGTCCACAAGCATTCTGTCAGTGCCCGGTTTTACATTGCAAGTGCTGAAAGGAATTGAATTCACTGTGGGCTTAAGCAACGACTGGCATGTAAAATTCTTATCCAAAATTCGCCATCGAATCCGACACGAATCACAGTGTTTCTTTCCTAGAGAATATATCACTGCACAACAAAAGATTCAAAATTTACCGGACGTTTTGGGTTCCAATGATTAAAAACTAGGAATACTTTTTGTAAAGTTTGATTGTTGGTTGCAAAATTATCTCGAGTTAAGTAGTTCCTTTAACCTCGGACATTGTTTTGATTATCTAAATTTAGAAGTGTAAATCAGTTTTGTTTTTTGTATACCCTGTGTAGGAACTGCCTGCAGGATATGGCCGAGTGAAGCCAGACATAGTAACCTATGGTTCTGGAGTTCGAGGTTCCAGCCTGAAGTACGTTTATGGACAATAATCTCAAAGTTTCTGATTTAATTTAGAACTACCGCTGGAGTTGTAAAAACGAACTTTCACCAAAGCGAAAAACAATCTTGAAGTGAACTATGTAAAGATTAAAGATAAGAGACAGAAGTGTAACAAACCAGATGTTGGATTGTTGGATCTAGATTTTGATTTTTTAGTTGCAAATTATTTGTATCTTTCTGAGATGTCGTTCCCAGATTTGTAAACTTAGGACCCAATTGATAGAACTATGGTTTACTCAAGATCGTAACACACAAGACAAGTGTGGTCCGCGATCACTATATTTTTTTCAGGAAATTTAGAATTGAGAGGTTCTCAAATGGCAAAAACGTTTCTACTCGTGATCACTAGAAATAATTCTCGTTACATCAGTTTTGGCACTGGATTGTATTCAGTTCAGTTATATGATACAAAAGGGTGAAAGGAAAGAAGCGAACAAATCTCACATGTAAAAAATGGCAAAGCAACCGTTGAACCAACTTTGTGTCTATGCAAAATTGCCCATGGTCATACTGCAGCCTGCCGTGATAAAAATGTAACAGATTATTATTTTCTTTGCCACTAATTACCAAAATTGCTAAAAACCATTAGGGGCAATAAAAAGGTGTGTAATTTCAAGAACAAAACTTAGTTTATTCGCGGAGAAATTAGTTGTGAGGCTAACATTTATTCAGGAAATGCAATCCATGGTCCCAGAACAACCAGAACCTTATCAGGTTCTGTCCTTTTATCTAGGGGTGGATGTCGTTCACTATCCGGCACCAGTGTTGCCTCACCGGTTGTGGCAGGAGCTGTGTCACTGTTGTTAAGGTACTGTATATTTGTCATACGTTTACACTACACAACCAATGCTAAGCTTTCAGCAGATATATAAGTATTAATTTTTGGCTTTTCCAGTTAAATTGCAACTCAATGTCAGGAAACTCGCAATATACTATTGACTAGATTCCGTTATCTATACAGCTAAATGTTTTTACCTTTTAAAGATCATTATAATTATTATGTTTTTGAGGATAATGGTGACAATAAAAACTCATAATAAATTGCCATACATGTTCTAACCACGGGAATCATATGTTGTTGCGGGGCTCAAACAGGAAGAAAAACTGTGTAAAAAATCAAATATCAGGGTAATTGCGACTATATTTTCCGCATGAGTCTAAAATATTGAATTTAGTCGCACAGTAATACCTAGACTTGAAACAAGATGTGTGGGTGGAAATCGCAAGTCACACTTAATCCCTCTGTTCTTGTAAGAGACAAATCGCTGTCTGAATTTGTCACTCGAAATAAAATTAATTGGAGTTCTAGCATTCTTTTGCCAAGCTATAAACCGTAAAAATTTTTTTTTGTTCTTTCTCCTTTTGTTTTTCTTGTTAAACTTTGTTCACCTGTATCGTCGAAAATCTTGCACTCATTCTCTACAACACATAAATACTCTGATTTTTTTCATCCTGTACCACTGAAGATGGGTGCGGTGACATCCGAAACATGTCTGTTTTAATTTTCGTTGTGTTATTTATTTGTTTGAATATTAATCAAAAATTATGTAAGAAAATAAAAATCTGTAAAAATGTAAAAATCTCTAAAATGTAAAGGTTGAGGTCCATCATCATCATCATCGTCATCGTCATCGTCATCATCGTCATCGTCATCGTCATCATCGTCATCGTCGTCGTTATTGTCGTTGTAATTGCTATTATTATTAGTGTTATTAGCGGGTTGCTGTTGTTGTTGTTGTTGTTATTGTCAATAATGTTTTGTCTTGATTTAGTTTCATTGAGACTCCAGCTCTACATACGTTTCCCTGGTGCTTCTCGTGTAATATTTAACAGGTACAAACTTGTCCACAATCTTTTGAGTTTCCTGCTAAACACATATTTATCGTTTGTACATATTTTTGTATCCTATGTTTAGTGCCGTCCAGCACAGAGGCAATGTGATCAACCCTGGTAGCGTTAAGCAAGCTTTGATGGCATCCGCTAGGAGGCTTCCTGGATTCAACATTTTTGAACAAGGTTTATTTACAAAGTGATAGTTGATAGCTTTCTTAATGCTTTCACAGTGCGGGGTTCTTAGAATTATATGAAATGTTCGTTCGGTTGTCATTTAGATAAAGTTAAACGAAGCTCTGAAATGTATTCTAGGTTTTGAAGGGATTGAAAACCTATGATATTGAAATAGTTCTTAATAGAATAAAAAAGGGTGTGAGATCAGCCTCATTTTTACCTTGTGTTTGTTTTATATTTTATAGGCAAGAGTAACGTTTTTTTAGCCACCATCATTACTATCATGTTCAGTGTAAGATTATTGAACCAATTAGTTTACAACTAAAATGCCTACTTTTATAACACAAACCAACAAACACTCCCCGCTGAGAAATTATGTAAAAGACTATGTGGACATACGATTTTTAAATACACATCTTTTGACTCTGATAATTCTTGCAGAACATGCTATAACTGTTAACTTCGCCGAAATGGACTTCATTTAATTTTGATCACCACTGTAGTAGTGTAATAACGGTTGATATTCATTGTTAGCAGGTTCTATTAATTTCTTGATTGTTCATTCAGGCCATGGCAAACTGGACTTAATCAAAGCCTATCAGATACTAAACAGCTACAAACCTCAAATCAGGTACCTCCTTTTGATATCAAAGTTTATATTTTTCTTTTTACTCTACAATTATTTAATTTGTCACGCGAATTACTGTGAAATAAATTGTTCTTAATTTCGATGCAGTTTGCAGTCTTGAAAAGCCCGAGACTTTGAAAATTCTGCGATCCAATACATTCCTAACACGTCCTTGAATCCACGTTATAAATTTGCCAAGTCTTTATAGTTTGCTCAACAAAGAGGCTAGAGGAGTGAAAGCAAAGTTTCGTTGTATGGAATGGTTATTGTCTTCCTTGTAAAACAACAAGAACAAAACTACAGGGCTTTAAGTTAGCGATCAATTGGGTCACATTTGTGACCAGGTTTCTTCGGACGTGCCTAAAAATTTAAACTTAGACCCACAGTTGGGCTTAGATATAAATGATGGTATGCGAATGGAAATCACAATCCTCTACTGCCCTCTGTTATCGGAAGAGACAAAATCATGCACTTTCTGAATTTACCACTCTCAATAAGTTAGTGAAGCATGAGCGTTCTTTTTCGAAGCTGTAAAAATGAAATTAATAATAAGATCTTTCTTTTTCTCGTTCTCCCGTTTCTTTTTTCTTGAACTTTGTTCGCCTTTATCGTCACTAAACTCGTCTCGTATAAGCATATAAAGCTAAGTGTTTTGGAATCACAAACTCAGTCTGTAAGTGTGATGCATCGAAAGTTTTCAGCTGTGCGCCTAAAATTTAGACTGGGTGCCTAAAAATGAAAAACTAGTCACACAAGTGTGCCTGGAAGAAACAATGAACACTGAGCCCTGAATTGTTGTAAGAATTGAAGAACCAAAGGAATGAGACAAAAAGCGAGTCGAAAGCAGATTGCCGTATTGCGTTAGAAAAAATGTAGTTGTTTCTTTAAGCAATAGCCGGGTTCTTTTATTAAAATTCCAAACAAAAGAGAAAGAAAACATAATTATAATAAAACGCTTTTCACGGTAATTTAGTTAGTTCTGTATAAAACTGTAGTGCTTATTAAATGATTTTTTATCCTTAAAAGGGCTGCAATATGTGTAGAACTCCAGATGGCAACATTGAATATATGCTGGTCCCATGGAAAAAACTATTTAACTAAACAATAAAACATATTTTTTGTGGGTTAACGGGCATAGTAAATCACGCGGAATCGGTTGGAAGCTGCTTTTCTAAAATAATTTTTTTGCTTTCTAGCTGTGGTTTACCGGGCATAATAAACCACAGTTATTTAACCAATTACAGCGCACGTTTTATTTTGGTTATTTTAATTTTATCCTTAACATTGTAAGCTGCAAGTATAATATCCCGCACTTCCTCTTGTAGCACAAGTCCAAGTTATATTGATCTAACGGAGTGTCCCTTCATGTGGCCATACTGCACCCAGCCACTGTTTCACGGAGCCATGCCCACAATTGTAAATGTAAGCATTACGTAAATATTTTGATTATCAAAACAGGTACGTGAGTTAGATTAGTTAATAAACGCAGTATATAAGTATATATAGCTGATATTGTTATTTGTCTTTTTTAATTTTTCGGGCAGTGTCTCTCTTCAGAGCAAATGTTCACAATAAACATGGTAAAAAGTCTTTCACCTTCCTCATCAAAAGGATAAATGAGCAATGAAAGATATGAAACTGGACCAAATTTAAATGTCTTTGATTTTTTCTTATTAGGATATGTTATAAAATAAAGCAGATATAACGCGCGTTCTGATTGGCTGTGCAGCGTTGTTTTAATTCTTAATAAAGCCACACTTATTGCTTCCCTTATACGTTACTGACCTGTTATAAAATAAAGCAGATATAACGCGCGTTCTGATTGGCTGTGCAGCGTTGTTTTAATTCCTAATAAAGCACACTGTGGCTTTATTGCTTTCCTTATACGTTACTAACTTGTGTGGTATTTCGGAAAGTTTTCCAGAATAGAATTTGAGAAAACGGATTTTTTGTCCAAACGTCTTGTTGGGATACTCTTTTTAACGAAGAAGTAAAAAAAAAAAAATGGTTTTGTGGAGTTAAAAAGAGACGTTCACGAAAATTTGTTGAAGCTGAAAACCAAAGCAAAGTCAACCGATCATCGGAAAAAGTCGAAATGTGTTGTTTCGGTTTACATCGGCGAGTTTGTTTAAGATCTCTTAAAGGCAATATGTATTTAGCAGCAGATTATTAAATTCTTTTCTTCTATCGATTTTAATTTCGGTTGCTTTTGTAGCTTTATTACACAAAGTTTTCAAAACAAATTTGCAAGAAACTAAAAAGCCTGTTGTCACAGTAAATTAACAAATCCGTTCAAAGCGCTGCTAGTGGTTTTAATGGAAGAAATTACCGAAAGCAACTCCTCAGAACTCTCAGGGAGCCATCATTATTATTTTATGTTAATGAAGTTAGTTTCTTTTATTTAACATTAATGCAAATGAAGTTAGTTTCGTTCTTTTTCATCATATTTTAGGTGAAAAGGTGATAACACTGTCTCCAAATTAGAACAACTATAATTTCATTCAAAGTTTTTGATGGCGAAAGAAATGACCATAACTGCAAGTCAACGAATCTCTTTGAGAGTATAAATTTTTGTGTGATGAAGTCTGGTTTATACGTTTGCAGCAGAATCGTTTTCTTCATGCACGTTTTTGTTCGTTTGCAGTTTGCCTTTAACTGAAAAGGTAATAAAACTGTAACCAAAAACTTAGAAAAAAATGATTCCTGGTTTTAATTTACACTGGAATTCAATGAACGAACTAATCGTAAACTCTTCGTGTGTCATTACTAAAGTCTCGTTTTTGTTCGCGGCATGCAGAATTTATTTTTACTTTTTGCATGATTTGTGTTGCTTATTTTATGAAAGAAATAAAAAATTCGCCCTGCTTGCTCTGTTCCGTTATAAAATCACTTGTGAATTCGCCTGCGGCTCGTTTTTCTCTCAGCACTTCTTTCGTGAACTTAGAAATTCACGCTTGGTTTTATAACTGAACAGAGCGTGCGGGCTGGTTTTTTATTTCTTTATTAAAGCACTTTTCGAAAGAACAAAAAGAACAAGAATGACGTTTTCAGCTTTTCATAAGCTTTCCTCATTTCAAAGTTATGAAGATTTTTGTTATATGCACATTAAGCTCTTATTCTGCTCGCCAACCGTATATTTCAAAAAGCTATGAGCTATGACGAATCCAGTTTTCAGTTAATCACCATCAAACTTATGAGGCTTATTAAACTTAGGCTGCTTTTCAAAATATCTATGTTGATTGATTACTGTGGCAACTAACTAGTTTCCAGCTTTTTTTTGGCAATTTTGTTTTTTTACCCAGTATCTAAAAAAATAATTAGATATGATAGACGGATAAAATCGCATTTTCTGCTATTTTAGCTGTTTCAGTGTAGTGTGGTGCTTCTAATAACTGCTGTGGGAAAAACAGAAAACAAAACAAAATTTTGGTTTAGGGAGTTTGGAATCGAAGATTTTGCCATAACAACCAAGTTAGAGAATTAATTTTACAGAACAGTAAAAGCTTGAGGTTACCGTATACTTTCTGGGGTGTTTTGCGTCAAAACGATACAGTACATCTGTCTTAAACCGTAGATACCTAAACCACATATCAAATTAAAGCTTATAGAGCTGGCTTTTGAACTATACTAAAAGTTTTGAATTTAAATAAAATTTTAGATTTTTTTTACGTTCTCTAAAAACGAGTGACAAAATTGCCCTTTGAGAGTTTCAAGTCACTGGGAATTTGTTCGTTTTCCCTAAACTTTTCGCAGTAGCTTCTTCAATATATGAAGAACAAAAACGTTTCTGCGTTTTTTTATTTTTCGATAAACTTTTTGTTTTAGAGCAATTTTTGTACGTTCCCTAGGCTTTCTTTTAATCCTAATTCGAAAAAGTGCCACTGATAAGTTTTCTCTCCAATGGAATATGAAAAAACGGAGACGGCGTATTTTAACACTGTTGGTATGGAAACTGGCGGATTGATTAAATCATCGAATATCAATAATCGCTGAGACTTTCGAAAGGCCATTTTGTTGCTTATCTCTAGAGAACGTAAAAAATCTAAAGATTCATTTTAATTCAAAATTTTTAGTAAAGTTCGAAAGACTGCTCTATAATCTTTAATTTTATATCTGGGTTTAGGTATCTACGGTTAAAAACAGATGCGCTGTATCGTTTTGATGCAAAACACCCCTAAATGTATACGGTAACCTTAATAAGCCTCCCAAGGTTCATTGTGATATGTCAAAATCTTAGTACGGTATAGCTTCTGAAAATTCAAGTGTTTCACTTGTTCAGTAATGACGTTATCACTAGCATTGGCGACCATTTTTTAAACTGAATTATCTCTGTAAAGAAAAAAGACTTGAAAACGGAAAAGGCAAAATGATTCACTATTTAAGTTCCTTCAAACAATATAAAAAAGGGGATTAAAATTTGATCGCAGTGCCACTTTAAGGTCTGCCATATCCACTGCTCTCTGAAATACCTCGGACGTAAGGGGTTGAAAGGGAAGCATTTTAGTTTGGGGTATGGCTCTATATTTTGTTTTGCGCGCTATTCGATACATTGACTGCAACTAGTGATGAATTTTAGAGGGTACAACATGTGCAAATAACAGCTTGTTGAACCTCTTCAAACGAACAAAAACATTTCGAAAGAGATTTTAATGTGAGAAGATAAAACTTATATTAAATATAATAAAAGATCTTAAACGGGCCTGTGGAGATACCTATTTTTTTTCTCTGAGTGTTAAAGAGATCTCGCAGGTATTTACTATGATGTAATTAGTTTGTATGGGCAAAGGTGGCTGTTGGCTGTTCAAAAGAAATTGAAAAAAAAATATAGAAGAAAGAAATGCCTATTTTTGGACAGCAAAGACACAAAACCCCTTATTTAAAGTAAAAAAAGCAAATATAAAAACGACATACAGTACAGTGCTTCGATTGATGCTCATTTTGAATATTTTCCTTAGAATAGCTTGGAATATATTCAAATATATCAAAATCAAGTATATTGAAAGTGCGACGTACAGTACCGGGTTTTATTCACGAATGAGCGATGCTCGTGCGAGTGAATAAACCCTGTACAAAACTTTCTATTAGGTGCACTATTTATTACTTGTACCAGTCCACAACAATTTTCATTAGAATTGTTTTTAATAGGAAGCATCCCTTTAGGAATTGCAAGTAGTGTTCTTAACGAATGTTTAGCTGTATATAATTTTCAAAGGAACAATTCACAGAGGCAAATCTTCTTCAATTTACGTTGTTCACTTCCATGGCATCCATTTTCTCACACAAAATTCAGAGGTGGCGCTAGTTATATAAACCGTTAAAATCTAGAAAGCCACCTGTTGTTGACTTGATTGGTTGGAGCGCATGTTAAACTTGGCATGCGCCGTTTGGATTGGTTATAGAGACACAGAAGCGAGCTTTTTCTCTTGTGAAAATATACCGTACGTATTTATAGTAAAAAGTTTTACGTAATAAAATTTTTGTGACACATGCAATGAATAAGATTATAAGAATAATGTTACTGCAATATTTCACACAGGTAACTATCCTTAATGGGATGGGCGTCACAGGAAAGATTGATGGAGAGGTAATGTAAAAATTCCCTTTACACAATTTATTATAATAGAAGATGAAGAGAACCAAGGTAGCTACAATGAAACGAGTTTGTTGTGGTGGCAAAATATGGGAACCTTGTTAGCTGAGGAATAATGAAATACCAAGAGGATGGGGAAAGGGAAAGAAGAAAGGAAAGGCAAGCAAATACTTGCAACCAAACCTACATAACTCTCTGCACCCACCTTTCAAATTGATATCAAATACATGTATTGTCTTATATGTCGCTCATCTGTTGAAATAAGCGAAAACTAACGGTTTAAAGATCGCAGCTCAAAACAAACCTAGCGAAACAAATCCGCAAACATTTGTACACACTGTATATGTCGAAAGAAAATATAGCTCCACAGAATGCTGCCTGTTGTACGGGCATTATTAAAATCCCTAATTATTTTTGCATACCCTAAAATGCCATTCTTTTATGGCAATTTTTTAAGTTTTTCCAAAAAAAATCATTACTTTTTCCCCTTTGTGATCATGACTTAGTGTGGCTGGTGTCATTGAAATTACTTGATATGGAATCGGCACCAGGAGTTTATCTTTGGAGTTATGCTAAAGATAATCCTTCAACTTGTATCATTCTACGGACGTGACGTCAATGCCTTTCAGTTGTTTCAGATCCCTCTTTTTGAATCTATGTCAGTTATTTTACGAAAAGAATTGCACAATTTGTTTATCCTTTTCTAGTCTTAGTCATTGTTATTTCCATTGACTAATATTCGTTGGAGTATGACTATCAACGAGAGTAATGTAAGCAGTGTTTTTTTTTCTTCATTGTATCTCCCAAATATCCCCCTTTTCTTACTATTTATCCCTACAAATCCTTATTTTTTAGAGAAATACGCTATTTTTCTCCCTAAATTTTGTTACAAGCAAGCCAGAATGCCTGGTTGCATTGTGTGCTAGATTTTGTTTTAATTTTGGACTTGTATTATAAACGAAGAAAACATGAACAGAAAAGCTAAATTCGAAAAGGAACAACTTAAATTTGACATAACACCTGAAACTTTCAGAATGGGTGAACGAAAGTTTGACGTCTTAGATTTTTATAGGGTTGCCTATGGTGAACTAACCTTAAGAGTCTGTCCACGAGAAAGCCAGGCAGAATCACAAAAAAATGGACACTTCGTCTAGAGGTAGACTTTGAAAATTCAATGTGCATGGTGACCTTAATATTGCGGTCGCGCTTTGCACTTGCACAAACAAGGTCCCCTTGGTTTTCATGGAGAGAGATTCATCAAAATAATTTCAGAGCTTTTTTGAGCGTTTAATGTTTATTTATCACAACACCTGGAAACGTGATAGACAATAACAATTCAAATTAAGTCTTTCTCTTTCCTAAACACTGTTTTTCCAAAGAAATGAAGCAACGTAGCGCGAGCTAGCGGGATCACAGCAAACGTAGTTGAACTGATTTGCAAAAAAGTCAAAAACTGTCATTTCTGCAAAGCTAAAATTTCGAATGTGCTAATGAAATCAAATTATCAAATTCAATCGTAGCTATCTTCCATGCTCTGCCTTTCCTATACAGGATTCATATTACATATGACGAAGACATCGACACAATAACGTCGCCAAAATACCAGTTCAACGACTTGCGTAACGAATCGCTTTCGCAGATTAAGTTCACACGAGCATTGCTGCTGTTACCGTTTGAAAACGCCGATTTTTTTCGGCAGACGCAGAATGTAGGAGTAGCTCATTATAAAATTTTTTTATGAACTGCACTTTTTTGTGAGTAACAACACGTATATATAAAAAGGGAAAATCTGGCGAAAATTCTTAGGAAACTAAGCAGTTTTACCGACTTTCACACTACTCTCCCTAAATTCACGTTGTTCCGCAAGTTGCAAGCTTGATATCTGACAGCTTGCTGTTTTTAAGAAAACCGCAGTTCGATGATTAAAATTTGATTCGAGAAGACCTGTATTTAATTTACAAATAAATAGACCTTATCGAAAAATGGCGTCTATTTTAATATTCTTTTATCTACTTTCAAAGTAGCCTTGCTAGCCTCGTCTATGAGAATATGTTACTCCAAACAAGGCTAGTAAGGCTGATTTGAATGTAGACACAACGGGATTTGTGTACACAAAACAGTGATCGGAGTTTGAAAACTTGTTATTTTGAAATTTAGTTTGAAAATCGTTGTTTTAAAATTTTGTCTGTTCTGTTTCGGGTGCAGATTTCTGATGAGGTGTTGCGTCAGTACTGCTGGTGTAATTTTAATGTTTTAAACCAAAATATAGAGATTAATACTTTAAGAAAAAAACCGTCCCATGTTTTTTATACCCTGTTCGCATTCAACTGTAAACCGAATGAAACCGCGTCTCACTATGGTGCGCCGTTCTAGACAAATATACTTAACATGTGAAATATAAAACTTGAAAGAAATATAGGACATGCAGCGAAAATATAATACTTAAAATGTAAAATATACGACTTGTTGTGAAAGTATATTACTTATTGTGTAAAATATACAACTTGTTGCGAAAATATAATACTTATGAAAATATACGAGTTCAGCAGCATTGGTATCAACGAGCCTGCATTGCCATTGTCTGGTGGAAAAAGCCCATAGTCCGGTCTTACAATATTGCGGACGAATTGGCTGTTGTCCTCGACATTTTGACAATTGGAAAACACATTTTCGAGGAAGTGAGAAGAAACATTTTTGTAGCCGATAGAGAGACAGCGGAACGGTTAAGAAACAATTTTGCTGAACTTATCCTTGCTTCTTGCCATCCACCAGGAGTTGAAAAAGGCTTCGTAAAAGGCGAAGCGATTAGACTCCTACAAACAAACTCAAATGAAAGTAAATTTCTAAACCAAATCGAAAACTTCAAAAAGCTCCGTTAGAACGAGGATATACAGAAACCCAAATTGAGAAAACCCTTGCAGAAGTTAAATTTGAAAGTAGAAGTGCAGCATTAAAAAAGAAACCCCCAAAACAAGAAAAAAATACCGCCTTTCGTAACAAGAATTTAATCCAAATATAAAACAAATACTGTCTAAGAACTGGTATTTATTAGGAAAACAATAGTACTTAAATGAGATCTTCCACAAAAACCAATTATATCGTACAAACGAGAACACTCCCTCAAAGACATGCTTGTCAAAGCAAAACTTTAAACACTACGCAAAGAAAACAAAGTGTCTTCGATCTTGGATGGAGCATTTTGAGCCCTTGTCGAAGGTCCAGGCGAAGCTCTAGATCTGTTTTCAGCCACGTTTTAAACTACTTCTATTAACTTGTGCAGAAATAGGTACTCCGCCATTTTGAACTTGACAGGACGACAAGCAAGGAATATATTTGGCGCAAAAATATGCCAACTCGATCCGCATGGTCCCTGAAATACCGCTGACCTCCGATCGCAGCCGTCAATAAAGTATAATATTTTTGCAACAAGTTGTATATTTTACACAATAAGTATTATATTTTCGCAACAAGTTGTATATTTTCATAATAATTATTATGTTTTCGCAAGTAATCGTATATTTTACACATTAAGCAATATATTTTGGTAACAAGTCGTATATTTTATACAGTAAATATTATATTTTTGCTGCATGTCGTATATTTCTTACAACAAGTTTTATATTTCTCGGCGCGCCATATGTCACGGCATAAGACCGCTTCTTGCAAAGTATGGCAAACACTGACTACACTATTTATCATCAACATACTGTTTTCGTCTACTGCTTCAATTCTTGTTTACAATGTTCAAGTTTTCCATGCTTTTTTGCAGTCTCACTTGGTATCGCTTTATCGAAGTTTTTACCCTTAAGGATTATCATTATTTAAATTCAACTCAGGATCAACTCAAGCGTACCCATTGCAGTGTGACCGAATCCCGTGGGCGGTTTCTATGAAAAGAAAGATTTTTTTAAAAAGCTTTTTATTTCTAGTGTTGGAGATTTTTCATCATGTACAAAACTCAACCATAGATTTACAAAAACTGATCCCAGAAATATGACAATGCGATAGTGCACTATAAACGACAGGTAACCATAAATTTACAGACTCACCAGCTGAAGAGGAAACTTCAGTTCCGAAACGTTTTGTGGTGGGTACACCAAAAAGAACAAGACAGTGTTTCAGAGCGTTTAAAAGAAGATAAAGGAAGAAACTATTTGGTAATTACGTTGTCGCTAGAAATGAAACAGCTTGAAAATAGAAATAAATTTAAATAATTTACCCTGCAAACTTAGCAGAAGCCTCGGGTTGAAATGACGTTTAGAGTCTTTTTACGTCGCTGCATGTTGCTAGTTCATTTGCCTACAAAAAACTCAAAACCTTTTCCCGGAAATTTTGAAGTGGAACTTGGTTCCACTCTACCGCTTCTTGTAATGACAACCGCTGAACAACTGTGCTACAGACAACAACGAAGAGGGTTAGCCTGGTATGTTGCTTAAGCTTATACTCCGAGCTTTGAAAAAGTTTATTGCAATGCAAGCACGCAGCAAGACTAAAGACTTTTCGGCAGTGCAGAAGATTTTGATTAAGAGCACAATTTCTGCCGTTCATTGGATTGAATATTGGTCTGATAAACGTTTGTGCAGCGCTAATATACTTACAGGGTTTGTTAATGCAAGGATTGTTTCGTTTGCTTCATAATTAATATTCACTCGAGCTGGAACGCTGTGCACCAAAAAAGGGTCGCTTTCATTCCTTTTTTTTCCTGCAGGACACCAAATAACTGTTTAATATTTTAAACATTCATCTTTCTTGATGAATAACTGCCTTATAAATCCTGAAATAAAGTTTCTTCTTTACGTTGATTGTTATCATTCCCAAAGTGAATAGTCAATGGTGTGACACTTTTCAACGACCTGTTGATAAAATACCGCATTTGTAACGGGTTATTTTAACACATGTAAAATAATGGTTCATTAATTAGGAGGCAATGATTACGTTTTTGTATAGATGCTAGCACATTTTGAAAACCATCAAAACTGCTGGTTTTTTTTGCGTTTTTATTGCGTGACGATGTGGGTCACTCAAATAGGATTCAGTCCATTACATTTATTTCCTACTTTCTCACTATCACAATTAAATACCTATGTGACACAATCTTGTACACATCCTGGCGAATCACAGATTATTCAGTGGGTGAATAACCAACCTGCTGAATATTTATCAAAATCAGTAAAAAAAGATAATTAAACTTAGCCGTATATCAACTTTCCCTAGCTCTACGCATGCGCTATGTATCCTCACCTCAGTAGCTTGCCAATGAGAATAACTCGTCAAAGGGGTACTGTGTGTAAAATATCAGCAAGTTCTGAGGTTTGAGCATTTCCACCTTCTGCCTGGTCTTCTCGTAGACAACCGCTTAAATTTTTTTTTCTCGACGAATAAACGGCTTTCTTTTGCAACCCACCAAAATATATTAGTCAGCATAATTAAAGTCAGCTTGCCAGATGTTTTGAGTGGCGGCCACAATTCGTTGCCATGTGCCACCGATCTGTTCCCAACATATAGCCATAATAATCAATCGTAGACCAAAATTTCTTTTTTTATTGGAATCTAAACAGACATTTGGATTGTATATACTTGATATTCTCCTCGGAATCCTCGAACAGTTTTCATATTCACAATCCAAAGAACATGGTTTTGAATTTAAGCATCAATTTTGGGACAGTTGGTAAACAGCAAACACAGTATTATAAACTTGAAAGCTAACCGTCTTTTCTCAAGTCAAATAAAGTCAGATATTATCAAAAATGCTTCTGGGTTAAGAATTACTTGGAGAAAATCACAGCTTGTCCAAAGTTTATAAATTCTGGCCAACGCATTAAAGATAGCAAGACTTTTCTCAAAATGTAAAGTTGATTTATCTCGTCTCTGTCTTATTTTCTATATGGGCATTTATTAATTCTTGTTAAAAAGTGTAGATAAAAATTTTATTCTCATACTAAAAACTGAACGTTTACGAGCATTTACTTCATCAGAGTGAAAACTTCTAAGTTCCTTGTATGTTTTACTGGTATTTTTTGTCTTTCAGTTATTTTTGGCAAGTTTTTAACAGAGCTCTGTTCATTGAGATTAATATGCAGAATAATAATGATAATATAATAATAATGATTGTTTATTCAACCTTTTTGCAGCATAAACTGAATTACAAGGCGGGTCATTATAATACTTCTGACATACATACAAACAATACTTCTGACACATAAATATAACTGTTCTCTATATTTTAAAATCATTACATAAATTTAAATATTAAATACTGTATCTGGGACGACATATATATTATATAACTGTTCTCTATCATAAT